>DWEJ01002593.1:0-11301 GCA_018245835.1 Mysoria sejanus stolli | reverse complement strand
ATATATTATAGTATAGCTACCCACTATGGTAGTTTACTAAAATATATACTATAGCAGCGCTTTTAACAATCTTTTTATGGAGGCGTTCAGTGAGGCATTGGATAAGTACGCTTGGCGCCTGACGTATGAGAGAAACAGCTGAGCTAGCGTAAGCGGAGAAGTGGCGCGGGTTCGTCGTCCTCTGCGCTCACAATCAATAACCGCACCGCGCGGCCCCCGGCGATCATCAGACACTAACACACTGTTTTGGTACATAACTGTATACATATGCATACATATAATAAAAAAATTATATAAAAATATAGATCTGGAGGTACTGGGTTCAAGTCCCGGGTACTACTGGATTTTTCTAATTTAAATTTTCTATTAGTGGCTCAGAGTCTGGATAAGTGCCCGGTATATGGCAATAGGCTCACCGCCCGTTCCATAGTGAGATTTAATCTTTACTTGTGAATCGTGCCTACTTCTTCCGGGATTACAGGCGTGATGTTAAGTTATACCATATTTAATATTGCATATCGTGACTACCTCGTTAATTGTATATCGAGTGTAATTGCATCACAAGGCTCTGGGTTCAATACTCGTGCCGGTCAAAGTAACATTGGGTTTTATAAATTGAAGTGCCCAGTAGCAGTTGCATCTATGGCGGTATATACATCGGTCATTCAATGAGGTCGGGAAGAAAAGTCGGGGTGCCACTACCACCTTCCTCTTGCCTACCGCATCGAGGGAAGAGTTATATTGTATATTTAAATGAACAGTCAAATCTCTCCGAGTACATTGTTTCAATTTTAATACGTGCTGTAAACAAAAACGAACATTTGATATTGTCAGTAGGTATATTAAGTTTCCTTTGTCGACGTATAATTATTATAGAGAATCATAAAAGTGAACGTCAGTTTAATCTCACGATCCTACCTTACACGACACGTACTTATACGAGTATGAAGTTGTTATTTTGCAAACACTGAGTAGCGATGCCAACAAATTTCGCATGAATTCATCAACGCGTATAAAAAGGGTAACTTTATTAAACAAAGAGAACATTATAAAACATTAAATTACATTTATAAATTATTAATGCAGATAAAAAAACCATACGAATAAAATTTCTGAATTAACCGAGAGCGAATAAATATGCCTATGAAGAAGTTTTTATAAAACGCGTAGTGTAAATATGAGTGTATAATGTTAATGAGAGTATACAAAGTAATTCTTATAAAACGTTTGAAAGTGAGCATACGCACATTAAGTGAATGAGTGTATATAAATAAATTCCAATAAAACGTTTGAAAATGAATTGAGTGTACATAAATGTGCATACACAATCTGGAAGTGTTCAAAAGTATTATTAAAGCAATTTGCACTCCGAACGTAATAAGCAACTAACAATGGCACCTTGTGCTCAGTCCGCGATACCTACGTGACACACCGGTGATTCATAAAGTACAATTTGCGAATCGTACTAAGTACAGTATTATTGAAGCGCAAAGTACGACAAAGTACCGTGAACTACTCGTACATCGATTCATTTTAACAGTCATCAGACCGCAACGGAAAATAGTTTGTGTATGAATTACGTCAATATATAGATGATAGTAAATATTAATGACTGGCATCCCAACTCGGCTTTACACTGGTGAATTGAAATTTTAAAAAACCTGTTTGAATTAGGATTGCAGTATTAATAAATTGTTGACATTATGGCCAGACAAATATGTTAATATTTCAAATATTTAAAACTCGTGATACATTTCGAATGAAATGTCAGAATTAATTAATAATAAAAAAAAATTTACTGGTACTGTGCCAGTATTGAAAATGATATAATTTATAAAATAGATGTATTATTGGCGCATTATAAGTCAGTTTTTCAAATAAAAAAATAGTGTTACATAACTATAACAGTTAAACATATGGTAGATAATTAAACGTATTCTACAAAGCCTTTAGTACATTATTTTGTTCTATCATCAATGGTTTTAGCGCACGGGATGTTAGGAATGTTACAGGTCGATTCAAATACCTTGGTTTACATTATTGGTTTGATTTAATAGGGATCCCTATCGTTCTTTTTAAATAAAGTATGCTTTAGTCACTCACTGATAACGTAGCATTGTACTGGTGATAGAATTTTTCAAATCGATCAATAGTTTCGAAAATAACCTTGTTCTCACGTAATACAAGAGTTTAAAAGCATAGTCTCCCGTATATTAAGTTGGGAAACTTCACAAGCCTTAGAAAACGTTATAAAGAATCCTAAGTTATAGGCTTTTTGCTAACTTTTCTGTAATACATATAGCCAAAATTGCAGGTCCGGATTTGAGTAACAAATCTCTAAAATGGAAACGTAAACCACTGGGATGTCGATCTACAATAATAAGACAAAATAATCAACAAAATAAAATCCTCTACAATTAATCTACATTAATTTTATCTGATTTCATTATTTTTAATTATAGTAATAAAACATAATTTACATAAAATAAATGCCACTATAAGCACGCTTACTACTTGATACGTTTAAATTAGATTGAAAAAAAATCTAAAGCTTTACTCCCTTCGCAACCCTGCCCTACTCGAAATCTTTTGCAGTAGAGACTTGAGAGCTCTTTGCCTGACGACGCCCTACACGGGCGCGTCCGTGTGTGCGCGCCACCTCGGCCCGGCCCGCACCCGAGTCGTTAACGATCACGGCGTAACATGTTGCGTCTGCGAACGAAACGATGCACGCTAACAGTAATCATGTAACTCCATCGGAAATTTCACTATAACACTGTGTTCTACCAATGCTCGCTTAAGAATTTTAACTGAAAATTATTTTATAAGTAACGATTTTCTCAATTTATTCTCTATGTTTTTCAAGAATTTACAAACCCGCGCTTGGGCATCCTATCAGACTATCTCCTTCGTCTTCTCATCCAAAAAGGAAATACGTGAACAAAAGATAAAAGAATTTATGATTAGGTACATGATTATTTATGATTATATTAAATATTATTCAATGTTATTTTATTTAATATTATTAATAAATATTATTCAACTTTATTATCATTCAAACGCGTAGTTGTCAAGTTACCTTGTGGGCTAAATAGGTTTGTACTTGATACAGTATTTGTAATAAGTAAGTAAGTAAGCGTAATGAACCATTACTATTCCGCAGCTTATGTCATTTCCATAGATTTTGAAGTTAGCGTTTGACGTAACACTTACAAAAACTACATATTTTGTCTGAGTCCAGTGGACTCTCGCACATCACAACACGCAGTCATAGTTAGATCCGCCGTCTGGTTACTAAAGCATAGGGTCTGTCTAATTTGATATTCCGCGACATTAGGATAATACATATTTGTTTTTTTATTTTTGTTTACTTTTCATAATCGTACATGTAATAAAAATAAAAATGTTCATGGGTAATACTAAGCCTTTTAATAAGTCGTATCTTGCTTCTACAGTGTAATTTCTCAAAGTGTATGTAATTGTAGATATCCTTGCTGAGAACAAAGTTACATACAATAATGATGTCAATTGATTCCCTACAAATAATCGTACTGAAGAGGCGTTACGAAACGAGTGCTCTAACAGAACACGATTGTTCCATTTATACATTTATGTTTACAAATAACATGTTTAGGTACAAAATTTAAAAGAGATGGCAACACAATTTCATAGTTAAATTTGAGGGGTGAGATTTAGGAGGTTATTTTTGACTATTGCAACCAGTGAAATCTACAAATAGGTATATCATAATAATAAGACTGTCCTAATAAATTACCTGTCCTATTCCCATAGTAACCCCCACTTCGAAGTGTTTTCACATTTTATCATTTATTTGACATTATATTTATAAGTAGGTACAAAATTAAAAAAAAAGTACGTACTCTAGGGTTCGATTGCGAAGGCAATGTTTTTACCGCTTGTGGCATTGCTTGTATTGTTGTTTACTTTGCAGCCAAATACGATTAGTTAAAAGTGTTAAGAGACCAGGAATGTTACGGATATGAAATGTCGGATAAGGATTGGATACGGATATAGAAATAATTATTATATCGGATTCGGATACGGATACAGATATGAAATTATTTCGGATTATCCGAGAGTTTCGGATAGTTTCGGTTATGGATATTGATACTTGTCATACAAAATGTGTCTCATTTAGACTTTGCCATTATCCGAAATTATCTTTTATAACAGATTCGGTTACGGTTAGGGATATATTTTTAAATCGGATATCCGATAGTTTCGGTTACGGTTACGGAGCTCCGTAACATCCCTGCTCCAAACGTAATTTTCAAACAGTATTCGTGGTTATTGTTTATTGTATACCTGGCACAATAAAACAATAATATAAGCTTGCTGGACTATTTTATAATTTGAACTTGTACTTTTGACATAATGAAAGTATTTTTATTAAATAACATAATATAAAAAAATATTATGAACATTTTTTAAGAAATAATTCTAAGGACTCAGTTTATGTTGATAATATCCATGAATGAACGAATGTTAGCTAGGCATATAATTATGCGTTCATAAGATTAGCTAAAACTTAAAATCGGATTTCTAAAAAGTAATTTCAATAAACATTCAAATAAACGATCAGTTTGTTAAACAAGTTTAAATGTACTGATTGGATATTATTATAGCATAAAAAATCTTAGTATATTACGCACAACATAAATATTTTTGTTCTATTTTCAAAGAAAACCGCAATGGACGCACGTCATCGGGAAAAGCGAACGTTTCAAGGAAGTGGGAAATGTTTGCCAAATTTATTTTTGCGCTTGACCTGCCAGGTATCGGTTCCTGATATCGAATATAAACTCATTTCGCTAACAGATGGCTGTTTAAGATAATAATATAACCTTAACAACACGATTCACGCAAATCGCCTGCATCATCTACAAAAATATAACCGTCATAAATTGGTATATTATCTGAGTAGGGCGGTAGCGATTTTGACACCATCAAAAATTCAGTATTAATTTGTATATTTTTATAATAATAATAATATTTTTTATAATATTCATACGGTTAAATTAATCATATTCGAATACACTTTAGAAGGCCAATATCCTCAGACGATTCAATAATCAATAAAGCAAACAATAGTTATGCTCTCGAAATTGTCCTTACATAACATATGAAATTTGCAGACATCTTGTCAACTGCAGATCGATATCCGACCGTGACCAAGTTGCACGCTATAGCCCTTCGCAAGATTGCATCAACAGATCACTCTAGAAGCAATTAGATACGTCGAGCTCACAAACAAACAAGCAAACAGACCGTTTACAATAAACAGGTGTACATCTATGTACGTACATCCTCTCGACTCGAGTGCGCTAACCGGCCATGACCGCGTTGCCAGTGGTAGGGTTACCACATCAAATATAAAATTTCCCAAATATGAACCAGGTTTGAACTGTTTGAAATATGAACCAGTACTGAAAATTCTCCTCACCTTTTGTTTGTTAATTGCATGTCATACTTTAATCCAATGATATTTCCTTAACATGCTTCGAAGACCTTATTTATTTAACAATTTTTGTATACACAAGATATGTAAAACAAAATTTCAATAATTATAAATATCTTTAAAAAGGTATTGGTTATTTCTAAATGTGACTCATCAAGCATACCTGTAACAAGAACAAGATTGTTCTAAAGGCAATAGATACATATTTTCAAAAAACATTTATTTAACGTTTCGTTAACAAAATATTTGGGTATATTTTATATTAATATTTTCCTCTTTGCTACTGTTTTTTCTTATTACTCGGCAAAAGGGGGAATATCCGGACGTGTCAGGAAGACTCTTGTCGTATGGCAACCCTAGTTAAAGCGACCTCACTTTGATAGTTGCATCGCTCTAATGCCTATAAATGTGGCACCCATAAATCTGCTGTATATATCCAATGATAAATAACAAACATAACATATATTTCGCTGAAGCTGTAGGCAGAGAAGTATAGTAATTATTTTTCACTGGTTATGTTGTCCGTCCCATAGACTAGGGGATGAGACTATATCCGTACACCAGGCACTGTATTTATATAGGTACATAATTATATACATGGCTATAAATATCGTATCCCTAATTCTCGCAACTATACATCTGATACTATAACTGTGTAATTCCAACTTAATATATTACGTTTACAGATCATTTGTTAAAAGTTTATACGTAACATCACGCCTGTAATCCCCAAAGAGATATGTCGAGGAATGTAGACAACTCTCACGTTTCACCAGTTACGTTTATGTCCCACTATGAAGTAGGTAGTGAGTGTATTGCCATATCCAGATTCCGAGCCACTACAACAAAATCTGAATTAGAAAAATTTTGTTGTGCCCGACCCGGGAATTAAATTCAGGACTTCTCGATCGGCAGTCGCACTTGGAACCAATTATAATCACAACTAATTATAATCACATTAATGTTCACAATTGTTCAAACCAATAAGGATTTTATTCTCATTCGGCTTTGGTTAGCCAGCAAAAAACAAACTAGAAATGATTACAGATAATTATTGTGGAATTGGAAGGATATCAAAGAACTTGACTTAATAATGGAAATCAGTAAGATTCACAAGATTACGATAAATTAATTACCACTATATCTTAATTTATTATAATTACACTTATTATCGCCCAACACTACCTGCGTGGCGTTTCTATGGCAATTCTAATTCTGAACTGAACCCGTATCGTATAACGGCAGGAGAAGAAGGATCAAAAATAGATATGGTGATGATTATATAGTTGTTAAAAAAAAGACGAACATTCAAATTTGGAATATCCGTAACATCAATACATATAATTATTTCTTGCAAATAAACTGTTCTATTATATTCCGTTATATTTTTAAAAAAATATCCGAAACTAAATTCCGACTGTTTACCGTTGTTACCACATCACATTATTTTGCCAAGCTCTTTAAATTGAAAATGTGTTGCCACAACAAAAAATAACATTGAACATTCAAGAAAAAAGATGTGCACGAAAATTCCAGTACATTCATTACAACATTTACAACAATCATCGCACTTGAAAATAATCAATAAATTGACCCTTACAGTTACAAGACGGATTGGATTTGAATTCACCGTGTGCAACTTCACGCCCATTTTTACAAGGATATGGGGTTTTAGATTCTTAGTGATGCTTAAACCTTAAAGGGAAGTAACGGTATTGGTGAAGCGTGATGATGTACTTCACTATGTTGGATAAAAATAAAAAGAAATCTATCTGTCAAACGATAATCTGTCTGCTAACAAAAGAAGTTCCTCTAGTCCCTGTCTAGTCCAAAAAATATCTACAGACAAAAAAATACATATATATTTATATATTTACAAACATATATAAGTACAAAATCTATAGGAATCTCTTTAATTGAAGTTTTCTTAATGATGCCTAGCAAAAAACGTCATTTTGTATTTCACCACAGATCTTATAAGTATTGTTTTGTTTAAAAATACAAAACGACTGCACCGTACCTAACATGCAAAGGGAAAATTTACACAAAAAGGTGCATTTTAATATAAAAACGTCAACGTCATACATATTTTGTGAAATATTCATTGGTGTGAGGGCATCAACCGGTAACAACATAATCTACATACATTTATATTTTGTTCATGTCTATTATGTAAGGAAACCTACGCTATATAGTTGAAGTTGCTATAGTTGAAGTTGATCGCATTGAAATTAGAAAAAATTGAATTAATTTTATGCTTTGTATGACTTTTTAAACTAACTTCGAACCCCACGCTTTTAGGACCATGACACAATTTCGTCAGTGATTTTCTTCCTATGTTAAGAATGATTTTTTTACTTTTTAGTCAGATTAACTCCAAAGGCGTGTTTTTAGTGTATTTATTTATAATTAAAGTTAATTAACAATACTTTACGTCACAGTACCCATAAATCGAGTATTTCCAATTGCTTAGAAACCCTATAGCATGAAATATCAATATATCAAAGAGGCATGAATAAATCCACTAGAATTTTCTTAATCAATGCTCGATAGGGCACACACAGGTTCACGAATACTGGAATGATTTTTTTACACAACTATAAATCACAGTCTTAAATCCATCGACATAAGCACAGGACGCTCCGCGCGCGTCATTAACGATAGACATAGTATTTACATAAATTATTATGTATATGTATTATGCAAATAGAGTAGGCGATCTTTAACCGCGCACGTAAGTGAAAAAGTACCTTTGAATCCTTTGATAGAAAGATATTGAACATACATTTGGTATTTACTCTACGCTTGTATGTATGTGTCTTTGTCATTAACACGAGGATTTGTGCATTATTAATGTCACCTCACTCGATCGTCGGAACATCATTTGGATGGAGTTCACGTACGCGGTGACTGTATTATCATAAGGAGCTCAGAATTTTAATTATTGTATTTAAATCAGTCTTCAACCTATTGAGTTTTCAGTATGCAATGCATTCATTACCTATAAATGTTGTTGACGAAATATACTAAGGTAGTATTATTGTGTATAGGTTATCTTTATATTTACTGGGCACAGCTGTAATACATAAATGTAATTTTAATGTATTTAATTTTAATTTATTTTTATTTGAATGTGGAGGGGGCGCGGCAGGTTTGTAAGGATAGAGATATTAGGCCCTCAGTGCTCTCTGCCTACTCCGTAAGGGACCCGGCGTGAAGATATGTATGTATGTAATTTTAATGTAATTATTGTTATCTGATGTAACTTTATGAGTACATAATGAGAAGCCTTAAATTTTTTCAAATCTAAATTATCCTCGCGTAATCTCATCAGAATTAAAGGACAAAAAAATATTATCTCACAAACTGATAAGTGACTATTATTATTAATTCAAATAGAGACAGAAGTCCTTGAAATAAAGAGAGAATGAGAAAGAAACTTGTGAGATCAGTGAGAATAAAGATATTTGGTACTTCATACTTGCTGCCCACCACCTACAGAGCCTGACGTCATTATAACAATAATCTCATGAACAATTACAAACCAATTTTGTAACAGTTGAATTGTCAAACAACATTTTTCTAAGATTTAAAAGTATCGATACAGAAAAATCTTAGAATATTAAAGTTAATCTTTGTTTTTGACAACACAATTGTAGTAGGTACATCATAAATCAATCATTATATTTTGTCGTCCCGCGTCTTCTGTCAGCGGAACATGTTACATGAGCGGTTAAATGAAGACTTCGACCCGAAATACATATTTTCACGAAAGCGATTACGCTAGCGCCTTTTCAAAGTAAAATTGAAATAATTAAATATTTGTTCATGGAGAAAGGTATTTACCTTATATTTATTCAAAACTTGAATAGTTATTATAAGATTTAATCTTGATGATGTAGATGAACCATGATGTAGATGTTGTTTGTCCATTTTTTTTTATTCAAAATATAATTATATGTAGATACATATTACTGCCTATTTTAATATTTTATTGAAATAGTATAAAAATATATTGACTCCTAAGTAGTTTTGGTTGCATACGCGACTGCCGAACGAGACCACCTGGGTTCTTACCCCAAATCGAGGACCGTTGGAATTTTGTAAGTTACATTTTCTAGTGGTGGTTCGGAGTTTGAATTTGTGCCCGGTATATGGCAACCCTGGTATAAATATTTCAGACTAAAAACTTCTGGAATACAAAGAGAATATAAGTTCTCTAAAAAATCTGAAAAAATGTTTAGTCCGAAATTTTTCCGCCAGGAAATAAGCTTACCAGCTATTCCATAGTGGGACGTAAACGTAACTGGGGAAGCGTGGATTAAGGAAATAATATTACATTTAGACGTTTACGTTATAAATATATTGAACATGCGTTTTTATGCAAGAACTCATCTCAATTACTGACAACTGAGATCATAACCAAACGCGAACTTTTATTTGAAAAATATATTAAAAAATAAACATATTTACTCAAAATATGCCATTTGCACCATACATGTATACGCCACATGTACATTATCTAAAGGAACTTAACGGTTAGACGAAAATATATAAGAAAAGATTTACAGGCTGTAGCCTCCAGGAATGATAAGATTAGATCTGGGAACAATTGGAGCTAAATGTCAGCGCTGCTATCGTCAAGCAATTGAAACCAAATGATGAAGTCTAATAGATGACAGGATAAAATGGAGTCATGATCCTTAGAAGTGAGGAAATAATCGAAAAGTGTAATAAATGCTGTAATATCATATATATATCACTTGAGATTACACTTTTGTCTACCAACATCAAAACACAGTCAACAAAACATGTTCCTTATCATAGTAAATATCGTAGGACTATGAAAGTAAATTCTCAGAAATATACATTATTTACATCATTTAAAGTCACTTTTCTCTGAACTCGGAGACTGACCGAAGTATTGGGAAGGTCAGTGGCATTGACCCCATGAATTGTAGATTATACCAACCGCATACATTGTCGAACATTATACAACATCCAAAAAGAAATTTTGTCATTTGCTTTAAAATGATTTGACATCTGTATTTTTATGTTTATTTTAAAAATAATGCCTCACTGTTTATCTTTTATTAAATTTTAAACAAATATTTATTATACGACTGAGAAAAGGCTTTTTGACAACATTAAAAATATGGTACGAATTGTAATATTCCTAATAAATAATAGCGTAGGTGTACACTCCCCGTAATAAAGGTATATTTCTTAAAAAAAAATTAAAAAAGTAAGTTAATTTCTTTGTAAAAGAAGAAAAAGAAAATACAATATTTTTTGATCAGAAACGTCCTGTGATTGATTGTTACGTTGGTGATGTCACGCGCGAGTAAATTCTACAGATCGTTGTACGTTTGTCGACGTTATCAACCATTTTTGCACTATTTCAAAAATAATTTCCTAATATTTTTACATAAATTTTATATATTAAAGTCCTCTGATCTATTTTGATCTGAAAATGATAAGCAGTTTTATGTAAGCTGATGGCAATAGGTAAAATAGACGATTAAGGCGTCTATTTTATCTGTTGCTCGTTCTTCTCTTTAAAAACAATGCAAGATTTCTGTGCTGCCTTAGAAACAAAAACAATAAAGAAAATATCACTTAAAAATATTTACATATACCCTTCTCGAATTCTTATAACCTTTTGGAATGACTATTAAGAAATAAATGTTTTTGTAAAATCTCATTTTAGATTACGTTGATGAAATATATCTATAAAATGAACATAAAATTTCTTGGTTTTACAGGTCTGAAATTTAATTCATAGGAATAGTAATGTAAAAACAAATAATATTACTAATATC
>DWEJ01002592.1:0-11302 GCA_018245835.1 Mysoria sejanus stolli | reverse complement strand
ATGTTTATGGGCGGCAGTAGCCACTTACCATCAGGTGGACTGCATGCTCGTCTGCTACTTCCATATTATAAAAAAAAAACGAGGAACAGAAATGGACCATACGGAACCTTGAGGCACGCCCATTTTGACAAAAGACCCATGAGAATGTTTTCCATTGACGTCAACCTTTTGTATTGTGACTTAGGTAAGAGGTAATGAAATCTAAAATATTAACTCTTATCCTCTAGACCTACAACTGATAATGATTACATGCACATATTCTTTCTGAACCTCATAAACAATTAGTTGTGAAAGAAGTGTAGTAGATAATTATTAATCTATCTAGTACTCTGGAAATTTCATGTGTAAATATGTTGTATGACAAAGATGCCATTTTAATAGAACTGTTTATTTAACAGCTTTCAAACATGCAAAAGGATATATTATATGAATACTTTAATAGTGTACTGGTATTTAGGAAAGAATTTTTGAGTCAGATCTTTTAAGCTTACTTATTATTTTTATTACATGATCCATTTCAAAATATGTTTATACCATTAATTCCTCACTGTTACATAAATAAAATTAACTTTTCAAAAATTTTAAATTTATTTATACATAATAACATCACAAACAGTTAGTAAAACATCTAATAGTGTTATAATTACAGTTGTTCTGTGAACCTATTTAAAAACAGCTATATAAATATAGTATAATACAACAGCATATATTATTAAAAACATCTGAATATTAAACTTTTTAGGAAAAATAGATCTTAAATAATAATAATATTAGTTTACAGGTACAGACTGGATTAATTGTAATATTAAATATTAAAACAATATGAATAGAGGTAGTTTGTATTGGAAAAAATATACAAGGAATGGTAAGTCAGTCCAACTTGATTTTTGTATGAATGAGTTAATGTGGCATATTATAGGTATATAGGCATTTGAATACAAAAAAACGATTAAACCTAATTTTATAGTATTACACATCAAATGTACAAAACTTAATAGTGTTAAAGTATTCACAATTAGTGAAAGCACAGCAGATGACAATAATATACTGAGACTATGTAACATTATCAGTGTAACTTGCAATATGGATATAATGTGTTTTCACATTTTTTAGTTATTTTACTGCAAGTTCTTGTAGTGAAATCAATAAAGTTTTTGAAGCCTACGAACAAACATGGTTTTGGATATGGATGAAGACAAAAAGTAAATAATATCAGCAGATTGTTTAGTGTGTTCATGGTTTTGGTGGTGTTCAAATATTTTGGGATTGTGTTTTTTACCATATCAGAATTCTGTATTTTGTATTTAAAATGTTCTATAAGTTACATTGTCACAAGCAAGCTCTGACTATGAGTGTATACACGTTAAAAATAAATGGTCCATACTGATCCTAATTAATTTCTTTCTCCTTAATAATACTGTCAATTGTGAAATTATAACAAAAAAAGATTTTTCAATTATAACAAAAAAAAGTTAGGAATACATAACGAAATTGGAATTGTTACATGAAAATTAAGTATAGTATTTTATGTTATATAATTACTATATATTCAAAATAATAAATTAATAAATCATTGCATCCAGTTAACACCTAACAAAATAAATATATACCGTAATTATTAATTTGCATGTAAATCAACAAAAAGTATATACAGTCAAGTTTAATGAAATATACTCAATATAGCCAATAACAGTGAAAATAAAAAGAGAGATTTTATTACAATTAATTTTATTATGTCATTTTATATCAATCAATTTTAATTGATATAACAAAGGTAGTAAGACAAAATTTGTTTATTCATACTGCATATACAAAATGATGAGAAACTAGATCTATAAGGTATATTGTGGAGCTGATTGTCCACCACAACTCCTTGAGAGCATGTTAAAGAATATTTTTATATCGGTGAGACTTTAGAAGTGTACCACAAATTTATTATACTTATAAGGAATCCACATAAGTGACTAAAAATAAAACGTTATCGTTGTTAGGCAAGAATAATTAAAATGGAAAACATAATATTGGAATTATAATCAATTGTTTAAAATATTTAAGTTACAATTACGTCATTAAATCATTAATACTTTGTTCACTTCTTAGTAAAAACAACACTGTAATGAATGAAACATGAAATGTATTTTGAAATATTAACATTCCATATACGATATATAATCTTATACAATACTATATATAGTGTAGATTGTCTATAAATTTTTGATTCATGTGAAGGTGTTATCATGAGCTTGAGCACCAGCTTGAACACCTTTTACAGCTACACCTACAGCTAGCTCATAACCCTTTCAATATGGCTAAAAAACCAATCCTGTTATTTGTTATCAAGTATTTCAGTTGTCAAGCTTAACAAATCTTTAAAACTTCTGGAGGGCACTCTTATAACATGAAATTTGTGACTTCACATTCATTTCATGGAAATTCATACTTCTAACATTTAATAGCATTTATAAAAATGTAATGAACCTATTCTGAACACTAAATATAAAATAAGATCCATGTATCTTAATAAATATTATTAGATGTTGCATTACACACTAAAAAAAATATGTTAAAAATCCTTATTGTAATCTCATTAACAAGCTATTACACCATACTGTTTCAGTATAGTATCATACTTTTTTCTTAACATTTTTAAAAAACTTTATTGCTTAATAAACTTTTTAAGTATTCTATGAATGTATGTACAGGCCATATAGGCACTTTAACGGTTTAAATAATAATAATGCACCTTTAAGTAGTAAGTTATTAAAAGGTTTTAAAGAAATCTCATATCATATTTCACTTCTATGAAGTAAGGACATTGGAACTGTTATATCTTAAATTTAATTAATGCAGGCATTTATATACTATTATGTCCATAATGCAGTGGGCAGCATACCTTCAACAGAAGCATTTCTTGGCGTTAGGACTTCGTTACAGAGAAAATCCAATGGCATATCTACCACATAGCCTTGAATAAGATCTATTTTTCTATTTGCTAATGCTGGATCCTTGTGCCATAAGGTTTCAGAGTGTTCTTCTTGATATTTCTTTAGTTCAGCAAAGGAGTGAACTGCATCTGTTGGAATACTATGAAACACCTGAAAATATATAAGATCTGGATCATCACTCAGTTTCTTAACTTCACACCCACCACCACCACCACCACCACCACCACCACCACCAGTTTCGATAGTTACACTAGTGTGGTGATGATGTGATTTTAGAACAAAAAAAGTATACTTACCTCTTCATAAATTTCTGTGTTCCTTTTGGATGTGGCTTTCCACACGTTGTTGTAGAAGTGGTCGCAGCACGGGTCATCAATGTTGATGCCTACCCTCTGCAGGTCCTCTTCCATGAGCCCCAGGTGCTCCCGGAACAGTCGCTTGCGCAGCGCGCCGGCGACGCGCCCGCACGGGAACGGCTTCCCGTTCATTACGCCATCGTCGAACTGTTCATCCTGCAAGTGGGAGATGTGTACAATCAAGTTTATTATTTCACTTTCGTACTGCCTCCCCGTTGGAGATCCCATAACCGTTGAACATCTAGCGTACACAGTCCGTGCGACTGCTACTGTTCGTTTCCAAAACAAATCGCCACAATCTGATAGCGTGTGACAGTCGCACCTGCAACAGCACGGCGATCTCGGAGTCGCGCTTGCCGATCATGGAGCGGTCGTTGATGTTGGCGCTGCCGCAGATGACGCTGCGGTCGTCGGCGATGAGCAGCTTGGAGTGCACGTACACGAGCTCGGTGACGGGCTCGCCCTCGAGCCGCGCGTGCGTGCGCAGCCCGTGGAACGAAATGTAGCGCGCCGGTTCGGCCACGCCCGCCTCGCGCAGCCGCGTCAAGATCGCCTCGCGGCTCCTGCCGCGCGACCGGAGTCAGCGATGGGGTTTCGGCCGTGTTATTTAAGACAGTATACAGAATATTTCTTTAAACAGCCGAGTCATTCCATCTCAAAAAAAGTTCGATTCGATTTCGATCGATTCAAGACATATTCGAAATATACTATACGGAAGTCTATACGGAATTTTTACAAAATCTGTTCGCGATTTTCAAGTACATAACAGACGGACGGTCACACTAAAGAACTTGTGTTATTATGACCGGACCGCTGAAATGGATATAAATGTATGCTTATAAATATTTTTTTAATGATTTAAACAGTTGTTTCCTACTCACCTGCATATACTCTGATAATTCCAGTGTGTGATAGCATGCAGGGAGGTTCCCGAGGGAGCGCCCACCTCGCCCTCGAATCCGGGCAGTAACGGCATCACGATGAATACGCGGAAGGTCTCATTGGCGCGGTGCGCTCGCATTATACGGTTGAACAATGCTTCACCGATCTGAGAAACGTATCTTTTATGTGTCAAAAGTAGGCAATGTGGGGGCAGCAGTTGCAAAATAATCAATAGCGTGGCCATTTCTGGAGTTCCAGCGTTAACTAATTGAATATCTATAGTACGTAATTACTAAGAATTGATAAGAATGCCACATGTTATCTTACCTGGTTCCTAACACTTATGCTGGACCTCGACAAGGTGATGTAGAACTGGTTTTCGATATAAATGTAGTGCTGAGCTCTCGTGATAGTGTCGACGTAAGCCTCATGGATGCTTTGCTCCACTGTGTCCGGGTCCAAGAAGCCGCAGGACCACATGGACACACTGCGCAGGACCTAAAATTTTCGTTTGAGCAATTCTTTATTTTGTAGCCTTATGTCTATAATTCATTCGTATCGTATTTATAATTTTAGTAACCTGCGCACTCAATATGTGACTGGTGCCTAATATCTTAGCAAAGTGGACAGGAGACGAAATATGTTTGAGAACCTATGTACGCGTTAGCGAAATATATAATTACATATGTATTTACCTGACATGAAACATTGTGAACGTCAACATTAAGAACCTCATCCAGTCCGTGTAGCGGCTTGATATCGCTGTACGATTTCGGCAGGAGGTAGGGATAGTTGGCATTTTGCCTGTAAAATAGCGGTTATACTACAATTATTATAATAATACGAAAATAAGTTCGATTTATTGTATTTCCGTGTAACGTATCATTATTAGAAAACGAAATACGTTATATTAGATTGTAATGTTTACATTTACTTTCAGGTCGTAGACTTTGTGTTTAATAAAATTATGAGCTAATATAATATAATTCTACACTACGTCTTGGCGCACGTAGTGTAGGACGCCCTCCAGCGAGGTGGATTGACGACATATGCAAAGTGGCTGGCAGCAGTTGGATGCGAGGAGCTGAAGACGAGCTCAGTGGCGTGCTATTGGAGAGGTCTGTGTCCAGCAGTGGACAAGAATAGGCTGATGATGATGATGAGCTAATAAAGTTACGACTACGAGCTCTGAGCAACGATGGGAACCGCGTAGGCCGCGATGAGACTATATTCTGCGCTCTCTAAACCGCATGCCCAGCGTGGACATTATTGACAAAAAGCAGTGAATTTAGGCTGATGACGATGAATCAAATTCCAAGTAGCTGCACCTACCGATGCACGCACATTGGCATACTTATTTCTGACATATTTTAGGGACAATCGGAGCTGGCGTGGCGCTCACCGGGCTTTTTCCAGTTTGATGGCGTTCCAGCGCTGCACGAAGTGGCGCGCCACGTCGCGCGCCGCCGCGCCGCGCACGCACACGCCCACGTCGTGCCACGGCATGCGCGGCGTGCTGCTGCGGTCCACCAGGTCTGCGGGCCCGCACACGTAAGGATCTCAGAGTTCGAGCGACGCGCTGAGCACGGATGTTGCGATCCCGGGATGTCCCGGGATGTTGCAAATGATCATAGACGGCGGTGCCCGCTTACCGTTTAGCTGACCTGTCTCTGTGTTTGTTCGGCTATACATATATAAAAATGTCATCGAGAACAGCAATATTTCGCATGACACTTACCAGTACTTACTATCTGTACAATAAAAATATATCCTCGAACTCACCTACAAAAGGCAGATCTAAATTATTGAAATCTTTAACGATGAAATTAGTATAATCTTTTCCGATCCATATTTTCGAATTCCCTTCTAACCCTTCCAGGGCGTCCTTCGTGCTCTCCGTGATCACCCTGCCCTCGACCACCTGGGCCAGTGGGGTGGGCTGGTTGTCCGAACTCTTCACTTTGATTCCCAGCGCATCCGTCAATAGCAGCTGGTCATTAGACAGAGCGTATTTCTCTGCTTTCTTTCGTTCTGAATCATCAAACTTCTGCTCGTTTCGTTCATCTTCGTACTGAGGATAGATAATGCTTATTATGTCCTTTCCCCTGTCTGTTATTTTGGTTAAAACGTTCCGTTTTTGGAGCTCGGGCGTTTCGTATATGGACAGGTCCTGCGGTTGCGTACAGGATGCTATTAGTAGGTGGTCCCCAGGTTCTAATACCGGCAAGTTATTTTGTGGAATGGTTTCGCTTTCGCTCTCTTGTTTATCTGTCTCTGAATGAGTTTCGCTACTTTCTTCTTGAAGCGGCCTGAAATATCAAAAACACCATAATTTACATAACATATTTGAACTTGGAAAAAGTGTCTAACGTAATGTGGCTTTTTTTACTGTTTAAGATAAATCATAATATGTTAAAGAAAGAGAAATTAGGTAGGTTAATTAAAAATAATGCACATTATGCTTAAATAACCTGGCCGCCCGTGGGCAGCGGCGTAGGCGGGGGAGGAAGCTGCGATCCTCAAGCCACATGTCCAGCGTGGGCATCAGCCCTTAGGGGAGGCTTATCTGCAGCAGAGGACTACAATAAGACTGATGATGATTGGTTTTCTTTATTTGCATAGTATTGTACATACTCATTGAGTCCAAAGACAATATCCTTGGAGTTTTTGGCCAGCTGCAAAGCGATTTCGATGCCGTTAGTGTGCGGCAGCGTGAGCCCGCCGCCCGGCGAGCTCGACGTCTTCTTCTTGGTCTTGATCAAGGTCTTGGGTTGAGCGATGTTGCCCAGGTCCGTTAGCCTGTAGGAAGAACAAAGATAAAGCGGAGTTTGCAGCTTTGCTTACATATCATTATGCTACTGTAATAATGTTCAATATCTCTGAACTCAAGATGTGTGTTATTGGTTAAACGTTTTGGTCAAGATATGTTTTTGATTGATTTAGCGCACAGTCATATTTGAACCTATTTATCTTAGACTTTATTTCGAAATTATAACCGGAGCCAACACAATCCAATGAGAAACAAAATCGTATGCACCTATGCCTGTGGTCGTCCCAGCGGCCGTAGCACAGGTCGATGCCGCCGAGGAAGGCCACGCTCTGGTCCACGACGACGATCTTCTCGTGGTGCGCCCAGAACAGCACGCCGGCGCGCGCGTGGTCTGGGTGCCGAAAAACCTACGTTCAGATTATTCGCGCGTTTAGAGTCGTCGCTCTACACTATTGGCTAATATTAACACCAATATAATAACCAATATAATATTGGTCCCAAAAATATGATATATGTAACTACTAAGTTAATGTCAGAAGTAAATCCAAATTAATTAAGAGTACCTAACGTATCCGTTAAATATAAAAAGTATAACTATGAGTAATCAAAATATTATTCGGTGTATACATTTATGTATATAATATAGAAACCTTGATATTTTCGCTGGCCAGTCTGCTCTTGCTGTAGAAGCTATTGATGCCGAGAGCCATCTCTACTTCTTTATACAGCATTATGAAGATTTTCACGCCTTGCGCCTGTAACGAAACCGTTGAGATTACTGGTAATTTGTATAACTCTATATTTTAGATTTCAATATTTCCGAAAATTCATTATCATCATAATCCGGTTTCCTTTCAATTTTAATCATTAAAATATTTCTTTCGTCACTAGAAGAGATTAATATTAGAAATTGCAATATTATTATAAATAATACGAATCACGGTATTCGATCTGACACAGACTGCTAGCGTGCAAGCGTGGACTTTATAACTGTACTATAGGGTAGTGCGAAGGGCGCTCACCGCTTTCCTCTTGAGCAGCGTGTCGAGCCGCCAGTAGTTGCCGTTGAGCGCGGGCCGCTTCATGTAGATCTCGGGGCTGAGCCACCAGTCGGCGATGTAGATCTCATCACGCGCCAGCTCCATCGCGTGGGCCACGGCGGCCAGGTACGCGCCGCCGTCCACCAGCGTGGACACGGCGCTGGCGGGCCGCGGCGGCGCGAACGAGTGGTGCACGTTCGGGTGCGTGAAGGCGCGCGCTGGTCACCACACAGACGTTCGCTTTCGTTTGTTTTTGTTATGTTTGTTCGGCAAAATCAGTTTGGAGGGGTGACAAACAGTGATACAAGGTGAAAAGAGGAGTAAGAGAAGGGGAGAGAGAGAAGAGAGGAGGGACAGAGAGAGAGGAGAAGGGGAGGGGGGGAGAGGGAAAGAGTGGGTTGAGAAGGGAGAGAGAAGGGGGAGAGTGGCGAGAGGAGAGTTAGAGTTAGGGAGTGAGAACGATTACTTGGCCACGTCGATCCTGTTATTGTTGCTAAAACTGTGGAGTACGATTCCAAAGAGATTTATCAAAAACGAAATTCACGTACAAAATGAGTGACGGGCAGTCAAATACAACTATAATTTTAAAGAAAAAAAACGTGACGTCACGCCTATAATAAGAGGTAGGCAGAGGAATCTAATACACTCCCACATTTTACCGGTTACTGTTATATTTACATAAGGAAATATAATTCTAAACCTTTCTTAACAAATTATGAACAGCCACTTAACAACTCCACATAATGAAGGCAGTGTTTTCATATTGAGAACGAAAGTAAACTGTTGGTATGGTGGGCACGGACCTGACTGGCTGGCCACAGTCTTCAGATACTGCATCCATTCCTTGCTCTTGCGCTTGGTCCAACACTTGATGACTATCTGCCGGCTCTGGTTCAACACTTGCAGCCCGTGGTTCAGGCCCGTGGAGTACATGCCGCTCGACACTTCGAATCTACGGAACCATTTCCAGTTTTATAATGAAGCAAAAAGAATCCATGGAGGACCAAAGGTACACAGATTGCTGTGTCCAATTAAATATAAATGGTTTGGGACATCCTTATACCCGAGTGGTGGCTAGAAATAATTTATATTTTTACACTCCGAAACAACCACGCTATTCGCACAAATACTTATCCTGTGCAGGAATGGAACCAACAACTTCCCGCTCAGCAGTCAGGATCACACTCTACTGAACCAATGGACCAGAGCAAGTAAAACATTAAAGAAAACTTAATAATAATAAACTCTTATAATATTATTTAATTTTGTACAGATTATTGGTTTTGTATAAATAATCATTAATAATAATAAAATTGACATATGTTTACATTGTAATGTAACAAATTTAATTTAAATTAAAAAAATCTATGCCATGTTCACTTTAAATAGCAGAGAGATGAATTCTACGTAGTATTTGCAGGATAGTAAGAAATTACGGTATATATTTTTTAACAATTTTATACACAAAAACAATCAATAGATATAAAACAACACAAAAGAAATGTTGTACAATGCATTGCAATGCAAGGCATTGCTCATCCCTAATTGTGATTGCGTCCCGGCACTCCGTGTAGGTCGACTGTAAATAAATAAATAAAATAACAAATGAAAAATTTTGCATTTGTTTCTTATGTATTTTTTCATTCATTTGTTATCTTTATATTACAATCCTAAGTATAAATAATAATTCTAATAAACAATCCAAAAGATAATAATTCTAATAAAGAACGTTAATTAAACACTATGTTATTGAACAGATAGAGCTTAAACTTGTCGAAATGTCAGCATCTCTAAATAATGTTTTTCTGTATACTCACTTTTAAACGCTGCTTGAAATAGAAAACAAAGCAAAATATTATTTTAACCTTTTTAAAATGATTACCAGATGACTTTTGAATTACAATACATTAAATAATCATCCAGACTGCCTCGTTGATCGAGTGGTTGCTGGCGCGACTGCTGATTGGGATGTCCCGGGTTAGATCTCCGCGTTGTCTAGCATCGGGTTTTACTAGGTTTGAATTCCCGGTATACAATAGTGAGATCACCAGTTTCACAGTTGCACACGATTTTCTGATCCCAAAGTAGACAAAGCCAGTATTATGATAGACGGCTACATGTAATCAAATAAATAAACACTTTTATACTAAGATTTTTACACCCAAATATAGAACGAATATTTGAGCTTGGGCGCATCACAGAAATATTTGTCCTGGGCGGAATACTAATTCACGATTCCCGGTTTAGTTGTCAGGTCCAAAGGGTAAGTCCTTAGCTAGATGTGAAGAACAGACGACAAATCATGGAATACCGCAAGGCTGCGGACTGACCCTTGGTCGAACAGCATGACGCTCTTGACGACGCCGTCGCTGGGCCGGATGTAGCCGAAGAACGTGTCCTTCACGAACAGCCAGCGCTTCTGCCACTTGGCGCACACGAGTCCCGTGCAGCAGTAGTTGCACCTGGGGAGACAGTGGCCGATTTACACCTACGTGACTGCTATTAATAAAAAAATCGATATTCAATATCTGAAATACATCTGCAATTGCAATAAATTATATAGCAGTCTTTGCAAATAGAAGTTATCGAGTCCAAATTAAATATGTGTAAGTATTTGTACATGAGGTGGTGTATACTAAGCTTTGTATTCATATAAAGAGCAGAGCACTGCAAATTTAACTCAACTATTGCCGCTGAGTTTTTAATGCATTTGTAATAATTACTGAGTAATACAAAATGTTCCATACATTTTATAAGGTGTTATTACCTCACACAAACCATGGCGCTCAGCAACCCGAAGCAGTTGCAGCCCGCCTGTCCCGGCTTGGTCGAACCGGTTCGCTTCTGTACCATCCCCTCCTTGCCTTTCGTCCCCAGCTCCGATATGAACGACAGGTGGGACACTTCTAGAAACTTCACCTATAATAGACAAAAATAAAACATACATTACATTTACATTAGGTACATAATAATCGATAGAATTCTTAGTTTGGAAACTGACATGAAGAACTCACAAACTAACATTATTTACCTATTAAAATATTGAACTGACATTAATATTTTTTTATTATTAACAAAAACAATTATGCGGATATCATTAAGCACATTTAAAAAAACATTGCATAAACATTGACTGCCTCGTTGGTCGTGTGGTTACAAATGCGACTGCAGATCGGGAGGTCCTGAGTTCGATTCCCGGGTCGAACACTACAAATGAATTTTTCTGATTTGAAAATTTTCTAATTTAGAAATTTTCTGATTTAGAAAATGTCTAGAAATTTCCTAGAGAAATTCTAGAAGAATCTAAAA
>DWEJ01002591.1:0-11303 GCA_018245835.1 Mysoria sejanus stolli | reverse complement strand
GCGTTCGTTAGTTAATATTACATAGCGTTATTTGCTGCTTAGCGAAAGAAGTGTAATTTATTACTTGTTTTTTTTTGCCTTTACCAACAATATTTGAGTTGTTACTTCCATTGGTTATTATTATATTTCTTTCATAATTGTTAATATAAGTGATAATTTAATAAAGTAATTGTTTATTTGGCAAGTAAAAGTATTCCTTCTCGTTCATGTTTTTATAATCGTCTTTTAGTTGCAACGCGTCAATCGTTTCTGTTAAGCAGTGCTTGCATTGTTTTTTCGGTCTCTAGGGTGAGGTAACAAAACACACTAAACTATGAATGTTCAAAGTAAGGATTGATAAAAATCATATGTTTTCCATTTTCATATAAATAATGAGTTTACTTCGTAATAAGATTATGCACATTATATTCAAAACAAAAACATAGGATCAACAACATAATAACATCGAACTAGGACTGACTGTGTCGGAGTTAAGCTTGTAATGATCTTAACGTTATTGCTTCATCTGTTAGTGCTTACATGATTAATAGATCGTTAGCTATTGCGACTACAAAATCTGTTATAACCATTAAGAAACCAAATATTCCTTCTACACTTTAAACTCACACACATGACTCGAGCGAAGGAGATTGAGTTCGATAGAAATAAATCGATGATAATTACACTTAATTAATGACTGACGAAAACTTTATTAGCCGACACGGTGGCAAACAATGATGCGCGTGAAAGGGTTAAGTGTTTTACGAAAATAAAGGCTACAGAACGAGCACAATGACTCAGATGGAATTCAGCGGTGCCCGCCATACTGAGCTTCGTCGGAATCAGAAATACAATCCTAATTATAATCGCACGCATCCGTCCAGCACCTCAATCGGTCTCGAACGCTCCAACAAATGTTCAGATATTCGGAACGTAATTTCTGCGGTTTGTAATCATAAGTGAATGAGATCCCACCTAACAAGCTGCCACTAAACGAATACACGGGAAAAACGGAAAACGACACGGTGTGTTCACTTTCCGTGTTGACATTTGTAAACATGACACCGAGACTGGTGAAAATAGACAAATGTTAGACAGAAACAGAATAAACTAAACGTTTATAGAAAACAATTGTAATAGATAAAAATGATGAAATCCAATTTGTAAATTAGAAGTACACAGTGTTAATTCTTGACGCTGTCCAGTTGGTTATTATACCGCCTCGAATATTTCCAGTGTGTGTTGAATTTATAAATAAAGCAAGAGTATTAGCGAGTGGAGAGTGGCTCGTAATATGTATGTACATAGGAGTAACATTGCCGCATTGCGGTGAGCCGGCCATGTGTCGACATATCGCTTCTGCCCTTTACTGGCGCACCACTCAAATACCTTTTAGAATAGACACGTTATGATTATGTTTTCTGATCTCGCGATTAACAACTACACCTTGTAATGTTTAAATGATTAGTGTAAGTGTTAATATAGATTGAAATATTTTACATAGATTTAATCTACTATTTTGGTACATACTCATAATTAATTAATTAATTAATGGTTATTTATATCTACATATTATTGATATAATTAGTTATAATTAGTAGGAAATTAATGATGTATGATGAGCACCGCGTATGTAGTCTTTCGAGGTAAGTATTATATTTACCTGTATCTAATTATCGGTCAAATTGTTGGGAGTCACAGTGCCTATCGAGGGTTACTTTCCGGGTCAGGTAGTTCGCGTTCCATACAATGGTTCCGAGCTCACCGACGCATCGTTAACCTGCGTATAAAAGACCTCTATTTTTTAAATAAGTTTTGTTTTATGTATTTGTCTCGCTCGAGACGCGACTATATCGAGTTTGTAATACATTAGCCGGGCGTTGATTTACATGACTACGTATCGTGGGCGCGTCTATTCATAGTACTAATGTACTAAATATAGTACCGATACCTTATTATTTCTCGCGGCTGACTCAGTTTGTGAGTGGTTTCCACTTTTAAAACAATTATAGTGTTTAAAATTTGTCTGCACTTTCGCTGTTTGTCTATATATTTGTCCGCGTTTTTTATTTATTTATCCACTTACATACTATCATGATAAACGTAATTATTTTAATATGTTTCTTTAAGAAATTCTATGATTATATCAGCGTACTATATCCAATTGGAACTCGTTTTGCGTTGTACGTTCCTTTGTTAAAACGAAGGTACGTTATTGGAATACAAAAATAAAATATGAGCGAGTAGCTAAGGTGGTGGCTGAGCGCAGAGGTGTCTCGTGCGCACACATCTGCCGCGCGGCTGCGCACGCGCACCCAGTCTCACCTAGTGCACCCGTCGCCGCGGTACCAGTTATAGGTGACAGGTATTGACGGACCGACACATGGCTTATAATAAACTTATTATTATGTACTATATAATTTTATTATCTTACACAAGTATTACAAGTTACAGTTTTCAGTTTATACTAGTATATGAAGATCGTTTATTAAATTGTAAACTATGATATGAACAAGGTCGATTAATTTATGTTGGTAGAAGATACTCATGACCTTCTTTATAATTTTGGATACAACTTATGTATTTTGTTACGCATGAAGTACAATAGTTGAACTATTGATGTTAATTATGAATGTTTCAATGTTGTCGTGACTTGAATCCTTCGTAAACAACCAGTTCTGCCATTTCTTTAAATATCATGTGTATTTTCGTGTATGTACGTAGATGTATAAAAAAATATATTTTTACGTTGATAAAAGAGATGTGTGCATCTGCCGCCGGTCGAGCACGTGCACACGTCGGTAACGGCACTAGTTACAAGTGGAAATATTACAATACATCTGTCAAATTTTTAAAAATATTTTCATAAATTGCAGTGTTTTTGAACGTTACATATGACACTTGTAGATATAGAAAAAAGTAATTCTAGTGCCATTAAGTTAGTTTGATTACTGACCACTAAAGAAGTCGGTAACATTTGTTACTTTATGAATTAAATACACATTAAATGTTGAATGAGTTTTAAACAGGTTTAATTATTACAAAATTTCCACTGATGATGTTGTTTTTATAAATATACAGGAATATAAAATCAAACACCGAATCAGTTGTATTTTTTGCAATCAATGTTGCCAGCATACATATAAATGTTGTTAAAAGCATGTGTATGTATATTCACCGCTATAAATTATTTTTTATAAAATAAATATTTAACAAGTCCCAAATTGCTTTGCTCAGAAAATTAGGAGGGATAAAAGCAGGCACCGCTTTTGTTTGTGGGTCCCAGGGCATAGTTCTTAAATAATAATGTACAAAAATGAGCAATATGACATTGTCCAATGTAATAGTGCTCATTCTTCAACGTGTGGCAACAACGAGAACCGCTTATGACTTGCACTGTGGGCCAGCGGGTCGGGAGCGCGGCTAATTATAATCGACTAAACATCATCGAGTGCTCGTAACTTAGGGTCGCACCACGGAATGTATTTTTAAATACGCTTTTTCCTTATTCACTTCCTACCTAACGTAGAATAGTACCGATCTCAGTAACTACGTGGTTACTCGAGTTCAACTCCGGTTAATGAACGCGCCTTATCGCATATTTAGTTCCTTAATAATTACGTTTTAAATTAATTCGCTGCTAATTCACTGAAAATCGTCTCCAATGTAATGCCGTTTTGTTATTCAATTGGAAACAGTACGAGTACCTACCGTGTATATTCGTGACCTGTATTGTGATAACGGAACAACCCTACACGCTTTCCGCTTCGGCCAGTGTATGGGCAGTTTTTGCTCCTCATTGCGTGTTGCCATATAAACGGATGTCACAATGCGTGCCTTTTGAAAATATGAAATGTATTAAATTACCTGTGCGCTACTTGATCGTTTTTTTTTGTATTATTTGAATATAATTAAGTGCAAGGTTAAACAATTTGTCGGACATGACAATTTGATCGATTGTTGACATCGCGATAACAATCTGCCGGTTAAATGTGTAAATGTTAAATAAGTCGTATGTCATAATAATTAATCTACCTACTCGTGCTCTATTTATCCAACGTTTTGGGTCGTTGCCAGTCATTCTAAAAACCATACCTGATCTCGTTCAAATTTGCCTTCAATAATAATTCCGTGGAACACTACTACGCACGAAATATGGAGTAAGTACACTTTGTGGAAATCTAGTACAATTATTGTGAGTGTTTCTGAGAGACGAACGTTTAAGTCTATTGTTTCTCTAAGGCGTACATGTGACTTCCGTGTCACTCATCTTACGGTTATTAACAATTTAATTAGGTACATTTGGTTTTTTTTTGTTCAGTGTTGCTTGGTCTACCTGTTTTTTATTTGATTGAAGGCATCAGTTACCTTATGATAGCGATTACGCGTGAGGAAGCAAAGACGAATCTCCTTTAATCTATCCAGATTTTTGTCGAATTTTTATTCTTGTTCCGTTATAGTAATACCAGCGTGAAGACGCACTCGTATATATTTCTCTGGAAACGTATCACCTTGTCGCTGGGTAGCTGGTACTTACAATTAAAAAGCGAAAAGAGCGTGAATTCCGCTGTGAATTTCGAGAAATATCGACGAGGTCGACGAACCATGTCGACGCATCTTGTCCGCGTCTCTTGCTCCGATCTTTTTTTTGTATATTCCGTACAATGCGGGCCATTTATGACGTGATTTAGATGTCGGATTATATATAATGCGCGCTGAGATCATTTTCAAACGAGATGCGTATTGCCAATATATCGATTGTTATCTTGTTATGTTAGGTATTTAACAGGATTATATGTATAAGAAACAAGTTTGTAGATGCCACATTGATGAATAATACAAAAATCATCAATATTACAAACGAATGGCGACATACAAACCAGACTATAAAATGTTTCGTGCGATCAATGTAAACATTATGGTTTAGGCTCAGCCCGACCACCGCACTCATCGTTCATTGAGTAATTGAGATTAATCAATAGAACGTTACGCGAGTGCGGGCCACTACTTGTTTCTCATTTAATAATACCTATTATATTGTTACCAAAAATGTATGACGTTGCATCACTTGTCTTTATAGGTCACAGTATGTTGATGGAATACCAAATCATTAATATTTTTATGCTAATTGAGGCACAATTTATTATGGTCTTAAATTTTTTGTTACTGACTGGGGTATTTGTACCTCACGTTGTATCAATTCCAGCAATTCTCTGAGCGGGACGAATTAATATTTCGCGCTATATATTATAAACGTACCTAATCACAGACATGACGTCCTTTTCACAACGCAATACAAAAAAAAAAACGCCGTTTCGTCAATATAAAATAAATTATTAACACAAGTTGGAAGGTAGTATGTTCTGCATTCCTCTGCCTCTCTTCGGGGATTACAGGCTTGAAGTTACTTTTTTTTTTGGAAGGTAGTAAACTCTCGCAGGTATTAATTGTCGAGGATACAACTGCTGCATCTCTTTCTACCGCTATGGTGCAGTACGCAGTGTCATTTCAAGTTCAAAACACGTTTTAAAACCACCACTTAGCTTACAAGGGAAGCACCGCGTTTGTTATGTAATTAGTTTCATTCCAATATAAAACTGGGTGTAGATATTTAATAGCTTTAGAGAAAATCAAACAATTCAGTTTTAAATTATTTATGTTGGTTACTACATAAATTTAATTAACTGTTAACGCAAATACAATAGGTATACAAGTTTAACGTGTGTATCGATGTATTTGTGTCTGTCTGTGGCATCATAGCTCCCAAACGGTTGTATGGTTCTTAATGCGGTTTTTTAAATCGACAGCCTTGTCCGTTAAGATGGTTCTTAGCTATGTTTGGTGGAAATAAAAGCAGTCATCTATAAAATCTTCACCTCTCATTGGAACTAGCGACAGGTTCTCAGGCAATATTGAAGCTGATAATTCCGAATTCTGTTTTTTATTGATTAATCTTTCGTCATTAGCTTATTCCTGTCCACTGCTGGATATAGACGTCGTAAATATGGCACTGCAAACGTAGCGTACGACGCACTCTAGCTACTTGGAGTAACAATATATGTAAAGTGGCTGGCAGCTTTTAGATACGAAGAGTTGGAGATCTAGCTCAAAGGCGTGCTATTAGAGAGGTCTATGAATTCAAATTAAATTTTCAAATTAAAGTTTCATTTCAATAGAATTTTGTATACGTGATTTGTATTGTATGTATTTTCTATATCACTGCCGTAATTCTATATCACTATCTATCTACTTTTTCCACGCTATCCCTTGCAGGGCTCGCAGAGAGGACCGACCACCAAGATGAACTAACAACTAAATCGTCGAAAGCACCCAAATTGCTCATATTAGCTTGAGGTAACATTGTCAAGTAGTCTAAATGTGAGCATATTTTTATGTCGGGGGTTGTTTAATCACCAGTTATTTTATTTTATGCTATTTATTATTTTACGAATTCCGAACATATCATTGTTATTAAAAACATACTATCGTAACACCGCAGTGTGCTTGACCGTTTAGTGTTGGAAGTTACTGATAATATGTTGTGTACTTGGTGACTGGTGGATATATAAAAATAATCCTAATAGTATTTGCGTAAAAGTACCATGTGATTCCATTGCCATGCATGGTGATTTTAAGTCGGTACATTTGTCGTCAAACGTTTGCCTTACACTTTTCTCCAGATAGCCAAAGTGCTTACACCTTTTCTCGCCGCTAGCAATGTCTCACAATTTTAATTCAATTAACGCCGTACGCAATACAAGCGTACTGTGACCTTATATGTGCGCGTAAGTATATACATATTTGAGTAGCATTCAGCGACGGAGGCGAACAATAAAAATATCAGCGACGTCGAAATAAATAAAAAGAGCAGCCGGGCCAGGTGCGGCGGGGGCAGGTGGAATAATTGGCAATACTTTGTCTCGGCCGTGCAGCAGCGACGAAAACCTCCAGCCACATACCTTGACTCACTGATGTCTTATTTTACAACTTTTCAAATTAATTTCGTGTTTTGGTTTGTTTGCGAGCGAAAAATTTGTACGAACCGAAGCATTATCGCAAGCGCTCGCCGCTCGCACAAATATTTGTATATCTCAGTGCGAATCAAATCTAAATCCACCTAAATTATCAACGTCGGTACCAAAGTAACAATCTGTGAAAGGTAAGTAATTTTATATGACACACAAGGCCTCTGTGTGTCGCCGACGAAATCGTAAAGCAAAGATAGGTGATCGTAAAGTATGGCTTGTATTCGGTTGGCGACATTGATTAGATCGAGATGGCAACTCGCGTGAGTCACGGCCAATTTTCTTGCTACAACGAGTCGGCGGCAGAAAGCCGTGGATGGGGCTTACGGTCTTCTCGTGTATCTATTAACGAGGACCGTATATTGCAACCTGAAACAACTATGGCGATGTAGAACAAAATCACTATGACCTTTGTAGTTTAGGAAATTTTTGACTCTTAAAATTACGATATAGTTTACATACTGGCATTGTTGAAACTGTTATACAATATTAAATAAGTATATTAATATATTCAACAAGTAAAATCTCATTTAGTACATATACAATACGAAGAGAAGTTTGCATATTATTTACGTTTAACAAGAAGGTTCATAAATACTTTCGCTGATAAAAATCTAATAAAGCATTAAGCATGCATTATAATATGTTATTAAACGCAATAATATAAATAAGTTTTATTAAAGACTTTATGAAGCTAAAAATAATTATATTCTTGTTGATACGCTGAGAAAGTAGATATTTTACCGGAGCTTGGTTTGGTCTCGTTTAGTGAAAATATCCTCGCTTTCTCCAACTTCATACGTTCAAATGTCTAATGCGAGCTGGTACACACAATTCTGTTACTAAATTTGCTTGATATATAAAACGTAACTTTACGCCTGTAATCCCCGAAGAGGTAGGTAGAGGAATACAGAACATTCCCACGTTTCACCGGTTACGTTTACGTCCCACTATGGAATAGGTGGTGAGCCTATTACCATGCATCAGGCACATATCCAGATTCCGAACCACTACTAGAATTTTAATTTAGATTTTCTAAAAAAAATCTTTTGCAGTGTTCGACCCAGGAATCGAACCCGGGACCTCCCGATCGGCAGTCGCACTTGCAACCAACACGACCAACGAAGCATGCAGTTGCTTGATATATAAATGAATGAAAAAACAAGGAAGCGTATCTGTGTTACAATTGAACATAACATAGCATCACACCTGTGTATCCCCGAAGGTGCAAGCAGGGAAGTCGATTACTGTCGCGCTCTTCGCTAGTTAAGTAAACAGTATGTCTCGATAGATCAATAAAAACATAATTGAACGTTTATAAGTAACGAGAAAACTTGCTTAGATCCGATAGATGAAGGTTTGGGTTGCACGGGCTATTTTAATTGACTGTATATTGCAGACATTTTGTCAATTAGTTTATTATTTTACGTAACACTATATAAATAGAATACTTGTAATTACCTGGGAAGTAAACGTAATTAGTAGAACGTTGGAGTGTACTGCACTCCTCTGTCTGCCACTTTGGGTATTATAGGCGTCTTACTTTTTTTTCAATGTAATTATTTATATGTAGGGTTCTAACTTAAAATTCCCAGTGCTTTGGAGTCTGGATTTGTGCCCAGTGGTTTGGAGTGGTTGGATGTGTTCATAGTAGAGATGTAACAAATGTCACTTTTTGAAGAAAATTTCATAGAAGAATTTGTTTTTGTTTGTTTTCATTGCATTACATATTTTTTGTGTTAATGTTCTAATGAAAATTTAATTATTGAACTTCATTGCTCTAAGTTAACTGAATAAATAAATAATATACCAAATGATAAACTGAAGATTGATGATTGGTCACCAAGTTGTTCCATTGTGATGTATTAAAAACATAAGAAATAAAAGGATTTTGATTTTTTAATTTTTTTCTTCTGAAATTTATATGCACAAAACATTCGCATAAATTTTGCGAATATGCGAATATTCGCGGATGCGAATATTCGTTACATCTCTATATACACCACTACCAACTCGTGTTTTGCCTCAAAACGGAGCACCTTCAGACATGTATATTATATATATGGTTATATTATAACTCCGTTTGCGACAAACTTTATTTATATTCCTAGACATGTATAGAATGCGTCATTACTAGCTGTCCGCGGCGCAGCTCGCCGCGGGGCAGATTCCTCCGACGCGACATCAAAACTGAAGCGCACTCACACACCGGTGCGCTGCCCGTGTACGTACACGCTGCGTTTGTGTTCTTCAGGACATAAATTGCATGTTTGTATGAGTGTGGCGTACCCGTCCGTAGCTAGCATCGCTGTAGTGTGTGTAGAGCATGTACATTGTTTAGCATGTGTAATAAATATGTAGTATGTAGCATGGTTTTTGTTTTGCTATTTCTATCTGTGCATATAAGGGCATGATGATTGATTGGCAGGCGATTACTTTGATATGACGCTTAGAAGGCATAAACCATCTGCAGAACGTCTAAAGTATCGTCATTCGCTTCGATATAAAAATGTATAATAGTGATAAATTAGAATAGTTCGGTGACGCCATCTACTCGCTAATGGATCAGTCGGCACAAAATTTTTAGAGACCTAATTATGTCCATGTAAGTAGCGTTTATCGTTTATGCTTACTTTTGACACAATGTTTATCTACAATTAAATATTACATTGCATATTTTTATAATAAATTAGCCATTAACTAATTTCAATGCTGTAAGTTGAAAACATTTTGAAACTAGAATAAACTTAACCAACTGGTAGCTGCAAAACTATCACTGATATAATACGCAAAGATATAGGCAGAGTAGTGTAGTACCAGTAGCCGCATTACCGTTACGGAATTGCTGTGTACGAGTAAGGGTCGTATACAATATTATACTTAACGGGATAATTATATAACAAGATTAAGGTAAGGTGGATTTTATACTAAGAGCTTCTACTGTTCTACCTGTAGACTGAAAGGTGAATAAAAATGCGTTAGCAGTGAAACGAAAAAAAAAAAACGTGAATATTTTTTTTCATTAATGCTTATGAATCATACATACTATTATAATAATATCAATAAATGTACCAACTTTTTAAATATGTAATTACAAATATGTATGTTTAATATTGTCTAGTTTTATTTTTAAACTAGAAATAAATCGATAATTTAACCAAAATTACTACGGCAAGGTAGCTTCGTCTGCATTGGTATGAATTTTTAAACGCGAAGGCTAAGGCCGACGACGTAATATCCGGTCCGCTATATACGTGTATTAGCCAGGTGTACCGAGTCCACTCCGCGCTGATATATAATTCATCTGATATGGCTAGAATGTCATTCAATGACCACATCAATGTTATTAGTTATAAAAGCCAGTGAGCATATCATGTTGGCAACAATCTGTCAAAGACGATACTGCTGCCATCTAGGTGACAGTGCTGCCATCTGTTCAATAACTAGGAACATATTAATAAACCACCAGCTACATAATGTGAGGGTACATAGTTGAAGTCTACATTTAACTATGTTACGCAAAACTGCACTCTTGTGAATAGTCCATTGTGTTGTCCAAGGGGTGTCTGCCAAAATCTGTCCCTGCTTACAAAAATCTTTAAATTTTTGTAACTTATCCCAACCTGCTCCGAAAGGAAAACCATGCCGTGTCGCATACCCGTAGACCGAATAATGTATTTGTGATAATCGTAAAATATCTGTGTGTTTTATTATATTTTTTATGGTAATGTAGCATTACAAGTCGGTAGATACACGTTCATGTTTGACTAACAATCGGCCTGTGTTATCTCCTACAAAAATATACACTCTACTTTTTGCATTCGTTATCAATGTCGACCTATCTATGCATATGAAAGTAAGACGTGCGCCGCCCGCCGCCCGCATGCGCCGTATATACATACGTTTACATGAAGAATTTCAAGCATTTCGATCTCTTTAATATGTAAAAAACTTGCGAAATAACACCCACTATTAGTCTATTTACAAATATTTGTTTTCGTTAATCCCTCATTTTTGTTAATGAAAGGCGGACAAAATATACGTTCGGGTAATGATAGAAACGTGCATCTGATGTTTTTTTTAAAAAACCTCGACTCGTGCTTGTAATTCCTGAAGAGGTAGGCCAAGGAGTGCTGAACACTTCCACGTTAACAAATCTAAAATTTTCTTTAACTTATTCAAAGTGCGTTAAAAAATTGGAAAATTTATAACTTCACTCATTTAACTCATTACTTCTTAGGCTAGTGTCGGAGCCGCAATGTACGCCAAACAAAGGCGAGCAGTGTACATCGAAGCGCC
>DWEJ01002590.1:0-11304 GCA_018245835.1 Mysoria sejanus stolli | reverse complement strand
CCGGCGCAACGGTCAGGTTCACTAACCTCTGCACCAACGGGCCAGTCAATATACAATTCCATGAAAGACACATATGATGTGTCTTTCATGGAATTTATCTTTTATCTTTATCGAAGTATAAAAATATCTTCAAATATTCCCTTCATTATAAGCGACGCTACTGTAATATTTTTTTTTTTTATTTATTTTTTTTTTTATTGTCAATTGGACCTATTTAAGCTTACATTTACTTGACTATGATCTGCAATGATCACATGCTCATCCGCATACAATAAGTGTTTTGTTGATTTTGTGGCTCTCAATCATTATCAACCGATGATCGTCATAAGCCGATGATGCGATCTTATAGCACTACATCTGTAACAAAAGAGTTTTGGTAGCAATCGGCACTACATTATGAATTTCCGTTTCATTTTTTTAAGTGTTTTAGAATTATGGATATGTTACGGACTCATAAATATAATTGACTAATTACTCCTGAAAATTGAATATTAAGTATATTTTAAATTATTCTGTGAAAAGTACAAAAAAATTTTGATAATATCTTGCTCTCTTTTCATGTTACTGTTGGTAACTTTAATAATTTCTAGGAAAACAATTCCCTCATCACAAGAATACTATTAACCTCTAGCTAAAGAGAAATAACTACGTATTTCATTAAAAAACATCGAAACAAGGCAAAAGACTGAAGGAATTTTCATCACGCTGCCACCTCAGCAGGAAATTAAAAACCAACGTTGAAAAATAATAAACGCTTACTCGCTTTACACTTTCGCGGCAAGAAAATGAGGCAAAATATGCTTCGTTTCATTGTATATTTACACGCTTTTGTCCCTTAACGCCTTTTACGAGAACTTTGTTCTAAGAGAGAGAATTACATTTTTTTTCATGTGCTTTTCCCTTATTTCGTTTTTATTCAAAGGTGGTGTTTTGCTTAAATTTATAGTCCCATTATTAACGCAGACTTACGAGGTTACGTTTGCGTTTCGAACCGGCCGGATAAAATAGTATGACACTTCAAATTTAGAGTCGATATTAGTAAGGTATTTACAATATAGAGTTATTGAGAACTCCCTTTATCGGTTGATCAGATAATAGTTACCTTGATTTAAAAATATATTTTCTTTTGAACCCGATCATATGAATATATTTAGTATATTTATTACGCGAACAAAATCCTGTAATAGTAGATTAATTTTGTTTTACTAAATATTGTTTATTAGACTCAAATAAAAACTTAAATTGAAAGTTATACAACTTTATTACAAACGGAGTTAATTTTAATACATTTCTAATAATAGGAATTTTATTATTATGATTTAACACAAATATTTTTTTTACTTTTTCTTCGTCGATTCGGTAGCTGATCATGACTGATCGGCCATCGTGGTGAAAGGATTAGTCGCAGTGTCCAGGCTGCGCCGGGCAGTATATATTTGTGCTTATTCAGACATAGTCGCCACTCGCGGAGGCTACTTTCATGCACCCCATTATTTTTTTTTACTTATTTATTTATTTATTGGGTAATCCAACAGGGTGACATTATTTAGTTTGACATAAAATACATAAAAAAAATTAAGGCCAATACTGATTACACTATTAGTTATTTATGATATTTTAAAATTAATAATGAATTGAGTATGTGTGTATAAGAGCGTGAGTGTGCGTGTGCGTGCGTTTACGAGTGTGCGTTTGTGAGTGTGAGTTACTTGTTTCTACAAAACCTGTAAAGTTGTACGCACAACCTCATGCCCAGTGTAGCCCAGCGCGTCCAGTGTAGGAATTACGGGCACAACCCCTCTGGGAAGCTAATGTCAAGCAGTGTACTGCAATAGGCGAACGTTGACGACGAACAAAACCTTAACAGCAGTAATCTAGGTTTTGCACGATTTTATCATCTGCCTAACGATACTTGAAAGCTGAATAATCGATTATTAAATCCCGTCGCTCGAGCTTCTAGCAGCTTAATAAGAAAAGTTGTGAACAGTGTCGCACAAGTGTAAACTAGTTCACGGTGCAACTCGCTGATCGCACGTGAACATGTGAACTTTAAGCTCTGATATGCAGTGAAACGTACATGCAAAACAATATAGTTATATATTTATACAGTCATGAGACAATTATGTATCTCATGACTGTATAATGTTGCATGCTGAAATAAAAAATAATAATCGACTCTGTTGTTGATCGACTGCTGATTGCGGTTCCTGCCTTCGACTCCCATACAGGGTAATATTCGATTTTTCAAATTTAGAACTTTCCGTATTTCGAATAGGCTCACCCGCTATTACACGATGAAAGGTATAATTTGACAGGCGAATCGTGGAATTGTACTACACTCTCTATACCGATCTACAGGAATACAGGCGTGAAGATAAAAAAAAATTAATAAATAACTAAAATAAAAAAAAAAAAAATTTTGCCACTTGGTACTCTCTGCGTTAGTGTGATGATGTAATACATCTGGTACTACTGGCCTTTTTGAAATTTCAATTCACCGTTGAGTAGTGGAGCACTTTATTTTCTGTGAAGAAATTCACCAACAATAGTACAACTACATAAGGTTGATTATGGTGAAAATGATTTTGCAGGAACAATTAAACTGTAGTATAATAAAATGTATGAAAAACATCTCGACCTACGTAACCCCCGAAGAGGTTGGCAGAGGAGTACAGTACACTCTCACGTTTCACCAGTTACGTTTACGTCCTACTGTGGAATAGGTGATGAGCCTATTGCCTTACACCGGGCACAAATCTAGACTGCAAGCCACTACTAGAAAATCTAAATTAGAAAAATTATAAGGTGCCCGACCCGGGAATCGAACCTGGGACCTCCCGATCGGCTGTCGCGCATGCAATCAACACTACCAACGAGGCAGAACATCTCGTTGCTGGTGTATTTCTACGCATATAACGTAGTCGTCTCAGTTTAATAATAAAAATTTTCAAGTTGTGTCATAAGTTTAAATGGGACTATCAACGTTGATGGCACAAGTTGTGTCATATAGCAAGTGTCGTATCCACAAACGCTTTGACCTTTTAATGCTCGGAATCAACGTATATATAAATCTTAAACAGATTAAGTCTCCGTATATTTTTCATTAGATTTTACACATTCATTATTAGGTTTGATAAACAATGTTTTATTTATATTTAGCGTAGCAAACAGGCATACACGCCACCTGATTGTAAATGGTTACCGTCGCTCACAGGCATCTACAACAGCAAAGGAGTTAATGATGTTATCTCAGTGTTAAAGAAGTGATCTCTTTGCGCTTTTCTCTAAGAACTCTAATACATGTCACAGAGTCGTGTAGTCATAAAGAGTCAACATTCACTGCTCTAAAAAATTTCGTTTTATTTTATGAGAGTAGATAACAAGCGGGCAGCAGTCGTGACGGATCTGTGCCGTCTGTGGACACATGCAAATATTCTCGAATACACCGATATAAAGAGGACTGTTAATTTTTGCTATTTCAGTTAGTTCATTTTATAAATAAATTTTCATAATCAGCTGAGTTGACTGGTTGAATATGGCAATTGGCATAAAGTATAAATAAATAAATAAATAAATAAATATTATTATCATATCATCACTCCATGTTCCTCGCGGAGTTCGCAGAGATCCATTATCGCTAAATATCTCTATCCTCACAAACCGGATGTGCTTCAGGTACATCAATCATTCTTCGCCACTTGCACATTGGATGCTGAGGCTATGATTAATACCAAAAATGATTTTAAGTGAAAAATTCGTGTTTTGTTAGGAACTTCCTAACTACTCAGTGTCAACTATTTATTGCCACATACATATCTACGTCAGGTTTCAGTAAAAAACTGTTAAATCCTTTGTACAAGAGAGTTAATTTCCGAACAAACAACTGTTATCTCTGCGGTAATTTGAGGCGCAAATAATAACAATGACAAGGCCCGGATGTTGACGAAAATATTCATGTTCATTCGGGAAATCAAAATTTCCGGCGGCATTTTCATACTTTTATCTTTTTATTTCTCAGGAGCATTTGTAGCGATGTGTCTGGTCCTATTATTGTTATTGCTGTTTGTTGTTTATTTTTTGGTCTCTATTTTTTTTTATTTTAATAATAATAAATGTGCACGCGTTAGAACGATGTAACGTAACGTAACTTCACGCGTGTAATCCCCGAAGAAGTAGGCAGAGGAATGCAGAACATTCCCACGTTACACCTGTTACGTTTACGTCCCACTATGGAATAGGTGGTGAGCCTTTTGCCATACACCGGGTACACATCCAGACTCACGAAACACTATTAAAAATTCTAAATTAGAAAATTTTGTAGCGTTCGACCCGGGAATCGAACCCGGGACTTCCCGATCGGTAGTCGCATTTGCAACCAACACGACCAACGAGGATATCTATCCTCAATAATATTTTCCCCTGTTAAGAAGTACTTAAACACCGTGCACAGAGTTTCAAATTCCCTTTTTGGACTAACATTAAATATAGATATTCAAATGTAACGATAAATTTCATTCAACATATCCTCAAATGTTACATCCTGAATGGTAAGGACCTATCACGGCTTAACCTTGAAATAATCCCGTGAGAAGTACGCATTACGTCCTGTGAAATTTCCCCCGGGATCACCAAATATTCGCGTTGCCGTCATAAGGAAAACGGATTATTGCCTTGTAAATAGCTTTTGGCTTTCATAAGAAGATAATTTCAATTTACCCTACGGCAGGTATTTAGCAGATCAAATTAGCCTCATACAAGGATGTCGCAGATTGAATTCTTCTGTGTTTATTAGAGCTCTCGCTTACAAAACACACACATACACACACATACACACACTCACACTCACACACTCACACACACACGCACGCACGCACGCACACACGCACGCACGCACGCACACACACGCACACACACACACACACACACACACTCTACTAGCCACTACTAGAAAATTTAACTAGGTAATTTAAATTTTAGGTTAGGAAAATCCTACTCGTATAGTGCAGATCGGTAATCCCGGGCTTGTAAACAAACGACCAGCGTGGTATCCTATTTCCAATTATTTATTTATTTACATATTATTCATTATATACCAGTAAGCAAGTATATTGGACGGCTAACTAAATACAAAGTGGCATGCGCCTGTAGCTGTCGACCCTTAATCGTTTTGGCAATAACTGTCTATAGAAACGTCGACTACATTGTAAGCCTGTAGGTACTGTTTAGTCGTGAAGGATAGGCAGAGGACGCTGCGTGCCAAATATACATATCTACCCCTTTAAAGTTGACGTACTTATTCTACAGTATTATTATTAATCATTTACACTATTAAATTAAGAAAAGAAATATAAAATGGATTGCACAGGAAAAGTAGTTCCTCTACTGTACGCACCCTACTCTACATTGGTAGGTACACCGTAATTTCATCGCTGTCATGTGTTGACGAAAATTTATGGTCATTTACGCGGACAATATGAGGCAACATTGACGCGCATATTGCGCACGATCTATCACTCAGCTTCAGATATGTAATAGTGATATTATCTTTATTGCGTCATGATTTTATTTTGCTATCAAAACATTTCGTACAAATAATTGTGGCACACAATTTCTTTTTCGACCCCCTTTAACGTTCCACTGGTGGAATAGGAGTGCTCAGAATGAGAGGGTTAGGGCTCGTTAAGGCTTGGCAATAGGAAAACGTCTTGAGGAAACCTTTTCTCTTTAGAGTTTACAAAAAAATTATAAATAGTAATACCGTACAAACATACTTATCTTCACACCAGTTCCCTTGTGGGGTGAATAGAGGATACAGAATACCGAGAGCCGAATATCACTATCCTTTCACAGATGACGTGTCTCGTCTACATTATTATTGCCTAATATATCAATATTTAACATCTGAACAGGGCAGGAACGGTCTGGGCAACATCTACGTGTGGGCGAGCGGCGACGGCGGCGAAGACGACGACTGCAACTGCGACGGGTACGCTGCGTCCATGTGGACTGTCTCCATCAACAGGTACATACAACCATCCAGACAACTTTGTTTTGAACAAAAAATCATTAAGGCTATTTTGTTTTGAATAGAAAATCATTAAGACTTTTTGTTTTAAACAGAAAATCATTAAGACTTTTTGTTTTGAATAGAAAATCATTAAGACTTTTTGTATTGAATAGAAAATCATTAAGGCTATTTTGTTTTGAACAGAAAATCATTAAGACTTTTTGTTTTGAACAGAAAATTATTAAGACTTTTTGTTTTGAATAGAAAATCATTAAGACTTTTTGTTTTGAATAGAAAATCATTAAAGCTATTTTGATCTGAACAGAACATTACTATGGCTATTTTGTTTTGGGCAGAATATCATTAAGGTTATTTTGTTTTAAACAGAAAATCACTGAGGCTATTTTGTTTTGAAGAGAAAAGAAAATCATTAAGGCTGTTATGTTTTACACAGAAAATCACCAAGCTCATTTTATTTCGGTTATATTAAGCTTTGTATAAAATAACATGACTTGTAAACATTAGAAGTATAATTGAAAATATTGATTATTTACATATTTAATCACCATAATATTTAACATGATTAACTCAATTTAAGTTGAGTAAGTTGAAGTTGATGCAGTTAAACTCTTATTAGGTACTTAATTGGTGTCAAAGAAACTTGAAAATCATGCGGTAAAGTTTTTATGTTGACCATTTAATTCCTGCAAATAAATCATATATGTACATATGTCCCATATTAACATCAAACGTGTCAAACTTTACTTATTAATGAACATGTTCACTTGGCACAACCTACTTTTTTACAATTTTTCTTTTTTTTTCTTTTTATTACCACTTCAAAAATATAGGTATTTAAAACTGACATTTAAAAAAAAGGCGATTGAAGAAAGAATGAGAAAGTTACATTAAAAAAATAAGTTGATGAAAGACACACAGGTCCTTTTTAAATTGAGAAATGGCTTCCATTGTAATATTCGACAAAATATGGCATTGCAGGTAGATTCGATAATGTGTTATCGCCTTTAATTGTAATTTTAAATTAAAGTATTACACGTGTATGTACAATGTAATACTTAATGAACAAATACAAAAAATATGTGGACCAAGTTTTTTTGCAAAGCAACTATTTTATCCCAATTACAAGTTAATTGTTGGCTACTAACGGGATCGTCTATTTTGTTCACATTGTTACAAGATGTCCGACGGTGTTCAGACTAATTGCCAATAGAGATGTACAATTAGAAGCTAAGCAAAATATATTTGTAAAAATATAAAAATTTTGCTTGTTTCGTTTAATTCATAACACTTCAAAACAAACAATATATCATTGATTATGTCGCCATCACATGTCCGAGCCTCTGTTTTGAAGTCGGATACTATTTTTAATTTGCTTATTTTCCACAATTATTATTCGATAATTTTTATTTTCTATTTATTATAATACTTTTTTTCGCCGTCATAAGACCGACGTCATAAGAACATAGTTTCCAAAGAAAAAGTGGAACCCATTTTTTGTTTCAGCGCAATTAACGATGGCCAGAACGCGCACTATGACGAATCTTGCTCCTCCACCCTCGCGAGCACGTTCAGCAACGGCGCCAGAGACCCCAGCACTGGGGTCGCTACCACCGATCTGTACGGAAAGTGCACAGCCACGCACTCGGGAACTTCAGCCGCAGCGCCTGAGGCGGCGGGCGTGTTCGCGTTGGCTCTCCATGCGAAGTAAGTATTACAATGTTTTACGGTGCCTACATAACTCGAAGAAGTCAAGTCAAATCTAGGCACCGCGCTATGATGACGTACTTGCGAGCTATAAGATAAACAAATGTAATCCTTTTATTTTATAATGTTTTAGTTTTATTTAATTATGAAAAGTTTACACACGCGTGTTAGCAATACTAAGTTACTGTATGTACTGACATGTTAAAGATGAAAGCGGTATGCGTTGATAGCAGACACCGTACAACAGGAGGGAAACTATTATTTTTAAAGTGTGGATTTGATTTCCGGGTCTTGTTATAATTCTGCAGCATTATTTTCAAAATCATCAGCATGTCTCAGTCCTCTGTCAGCCCATAATCTCCACGCCCGGCATCTACCCCCGGTGGGAATCGCGAAGCAGTTCTTCGCACTGACTATGCCGCTGGTGTATATATTCACTGCAGTGAATATATTCAGACATTTGGAAAAAAAATTTATAATCACGTATTACTGATGTCATAATGTCATAATGTAACTAACATTAAGTAATATACTGTGTGAACTAATGTGTGATCTTAATACTAACACACACTGGAGTTAGAACACTCTAAAAATTTAACACGCAAGTGAAACTGTTTGTGTTAATACTGATTCTGTTATTACTTTACATGTCGATATTTGTTCAACTAACTGTCCATTATTTTTTTAAATGACGAACCGAAAAAAAAAAATTGTTTTATTGAAGGAATATTTTTTATATATATTTTTTATATTATTTTGTATATTTTTTGCTCTGTTATCATATTAAATACGCGTTGCAAAATAACGCAAATATTCTAAAGCTCCGTGTTAAAAATATATCACGCATGGCAAAGATCAAATATAAATACAGAGGCGAAAGTAAATAATGTCCTGTGCCAAGCTAATCTTTTTGTTTATTTTTGTTTGTATACTGTTGAGCAGTTTTAAACTAAATTCATGATTCAAACATGAAACTTAAACATATCTGTGTATGTATGTATATGTATTTACACGTATATGCTAACTTAGTTTATTTATTTATTCTTGATTGTACACTATTGTTAGGCAATACAAAATTTGAAAATGACCTTGTGGAATTCTTCACCAGACAACTCTTGGAGAATAGTAAAGCATATAAAATTTCGTGGTTGTTTCGATATAACATATAACAATAGTGAGGTCTAATAATTGCGATAATGACTGAAATAATAATGCAATACCATTCGTCTGGTTACCACGACACAATCTCAGCGACTTTGGCATCAGATGTCCGTGTATTATATCCCAAGATATAAAAAAAAGGAAATGACAAACTAACTTTAACCTTTAATTTTGAATCGTGTATAATTATACATCGTGCATTTAATGGTTTTAATGTGTACTGCAGATTAAAGCGTACGATTATTTTAAGCCGTGGTGACACTCAGCGCCATGTCTCGTAGTTAAAAAGGTTATAAAATTGTATTTTGACTTTAGTAATAAAATTCACGTCACAGTTTCTGTCGATTCGTTTACAATAATAGTTTTACGTACTTTATTTTAATATACTTTTTTTTATTTTTAGTATTTACCAACAAATAAAGTATAAATTAAAGTTCTGATAAACAATGTTAATTCGACCATATTCTCTTATCTAAACATCTTAAGTATTTATACAACTCGTGTTGGTGAGCTTTTGTCAATAATAGTCTTTGAGACATGTAAACAAAATGAAATGTCTAATGTTGAAAATTTCTTATCTGCTCATGAAAGTTTCATCATTAGCGACTTAGCCTGAAAAGTCGAGAAAACAGATGAAAATATTCAATATAACGATTTAGATACTGTATAAACTATACTTCCACAAAACATGCAGATTTTCGAAATCATAAATATCGAATTCGAAATCATAATTTATATGCTCGTATAAACACTACAATGTTGTTGTATAACTTTCCTTAACATTCAGAAATTCTGCTATTTAACTTTGTAATAATATGTTATTGTATGATGTTATTAAGTTTGTTTGCAACACAAATATTTTTCGACATCCTTATTCATAATGATAATGACTTTGGAAATTCATTTCGCTTCAGTCCAAGCTTGACCTGGCGAGATATTCAACATCTGACTGTATTGACATCAAAGAGAAACTCCCTGTACGACGCTAAGGTGAGTTATTTTTACAGCATTTACGACCTTACAGAGATTATAGTCGCACGACTGAATACTGAATTATTAATTGTATATATCAAGTACGCTTTTAAGGACTGAAATATTACGTCCCAAGGCACTATTGGAATATATTTAGCAACTGCAGCTGAGGAAATTTGTAGGTATATATAACTTTCATAAGGGTAGCCATTCACACTCCAGGCATACTGTCGAGTTTGTTCGTTAACACGCGCCATTAATAGCTCGTGCTATGAAGGCTTTCTATATTACGATATATTTCTTCCTTGTGCGCCCATGTTCCAAAAGTAGAACAATAAAAGGATAGGAAAAAAAAATAACATGTATTTCTTATAATAATTTCATTTGCTATGACAGAATAGAATTACTCGATCTGCTTGCGTTTGCGTTCGCTTAGGGTCGTTTCCACTGGACGATGAACGGCGTGGGCTTGGAGTTCAACCACTTGTTCGGCTTCGGGGTGCTGGACGCGGGCGCCATGACGGCGCTCGCCGCCTCCTGGCGCTCGGTGCCGCCGCGCTACCACTGCGAGGCCGGCTCCGTCACCTCGCACACGTAAGCGCCGCTCTTAATTACAGGCCTTCCTATGACGTCACAGTTACGTACATACTGAATATGACACGGCGATAGGCAACAGAAAATGGTGATGGGGACTACAATTGACCGATTGCGATAATCTATATTTGCTTGTATGCAGAAAGAAAAGATTTGTAAAGACTAAGACGTATATATAAACTAATCTTTATCTTTAGAAAAGCTCTTAACAATGATATTATTATGATTATTTTGAATCAAACTCACCGACGTTGAACGTTGTCATAGTACGTATAATCAAGAATATCTAGGTTTGAACTCATTATAGAAATAATTTTAAATATGTCACATTGTTAGTCTTGTCAGTCATCCTAAGAGATAAATAATAAACTGCTGGCTGCTCTATTCTGCATCTCTTTTCAGCGAAATCCCGTCAGATGGCAGCATCACGCTGCAGATTGAAACCGCGGCGTGCGCGGGCACGCCGAGCGAGGTGCGCTACTTGGAACACGTGCAGGCCGTTGTCAGCGCGAACTCCACCAGGAGAGGGGACCTGGAGCTGTTCCTCACCAGTCCAATGGGCACCAGGTCAGTTGATACTGTTCATGTGGTATTTCTGCTCCTCAAGACATTGTTTTCATTAGCTGTACGAATTGGTTTGGCTGGAATCATTGTAGTATTATCGTAATGGTCTGGAGAAAATCTAGTTGCATTTGTATTGCATATCTCGCAAATACTAATTTATAGTCAGGTTCTATAAATTTGAGTCGCTTGTAGAAAAAAATAAAACCACCGTAAAAACCTATAATTACCCATGAAAACTTAAAACGGAAGACAGAAGAAGAATGGCTGATAAAGAGAGAGAT
>DWEJ01002589.1:0-11306 GCA_018245835.1 Mysoria sejanus stolli | reverse complement strand
GCCCATCCCCGCCGAGCCCGCGCAGCCGCCGCCGCCGCCGCTCGCCCGCCGCGACTCGCAAGGTACCGCCGGCACAGGATATCCACCCAGTCAACCATCACTATTGCATTGATATTATTGCCATGAAGGCTTAAGTAAGTAGGTCGCTGCTGCGGTGTCTGTACACTGTCCGTGGTCCGCAGCGTCGCAGTCGTCGACGGTGTCGTCGTCGTCGTCGGCGGCGCCGAGCGCGGCGGCGGGCGCACCGCGCGGCGGGTTCGCGCGGCAGGGCTCGCTGAGCGCGGCGCTCACGGAGGACGCGGAGGACACCATGAAGAACCTACGCAAGACGTTCGCGGGCATCTTCGGCGACATGTAACGTGCGCCGACTCGTTCTGCGCTGGTATTTTCCTCGCGCTAAAGTTAAACGCTTGGACCTATTGAAGCGTTTAGAGATTGTCTATTAGTTACGTCACGAATTACGATGACGTCATTGGAAGGAACGCCTCCAATTTTAAAACCAATGATCAAGCAATACACGAACATTATTATAATTGGAATTTCAATAATATGTTACATTATCATACGCATTCATATTGATAGTAACTCTACCTGCGACATCTGATTAGAAACAAGCCATACTTGACACGTAATTAATAGACGATTTCATAGACATATATGTACATCGATCTGACGATATTGCCACATGAAGTTTAAGTTAATTCCAGAAACTCCGATACCGCGAATTCTTATAATAGAAATTATTATATTCGTGGACCCTTTAATTCATTTATCTTTTTGTTTCAAATATAGGCAAAACACAATTAATGTCAAATCGGAATAACCAACTGTATCTAATTCTATTATCTTAATTTAATATTTAACATTTTTTTTTTCAATTATAGAAAAGAAATCAGATCAATTATAGAGAAAATAGTTCAATTCCAAAATAAAAATAACGTTCTGGTAACATTTTGTTGAAACAAAATGGCGGGTAAAGCATTACCTTAGAAACAATAATGTGATGAGTGTTGCTGTGTAATATTTACATTTACCACCGATAATTCTGTAGCACACGAATAGATTTTTAAATATAGAAATCCCCATGTATTGTCGCTGATAGTTAAAAGGAATTTGATACAATAATATATTCAAGTAAACTCACAATTACCCACTTGACTGTTACGTTTGTAAGCGACCGCTAGAGACAAAACCGTTAAAATAGTGTTAAAATTATAATAAATATAGATTTTTTACCGTAATGTTATTATAAAAATACGAATCAACTGAGCTACATTGTGATCGAGCCCGTACGTTACGGCAGTAGGACTTCTCTGTTCTCTCCCGCTGCAGCTCTTCCACTCTTCTGCCTGCAAGCCTCCTTCGTAGAGGGGCAGTTTCCCTTTACAAACCGTTTGTAATAAATTTGCTTGTATTTAGTCACTAACGTACTTTAGAAAGACGAATGTTTGGGCAATAATTAGTCTAATATGTTGTAAGTATTCTATATTTAAAATTTTGAGTTTAAACTTCCGTTGAGATTACTTCCTGTCGGTGGAAGTGAAATTTAAAATGGTATTAATCGATGTTGCATTATTTTAATAAACACCCCGCTACACGGAATAATTAATCTTGTTGTTTTCTTTCAATTACAAAACATATGTTAGCACTTTTTCGAATAAACAATAGATAGTTAATTTACTTGCAGACACTCTTCATGAAGTGTACAAATGAGTAGAATAAAGATGCGAGTTAGTTTTCGTTGTTTCGAGGCACGGCATAGTTTTGTCACGCGTCTGTATTGAACATATTGAAACGAGGCGAGGCATGACGCATGCGGCCGCGGAGGCGACGGGCGAGGGGCGTCGGCTGCGTATGCTACTAAGACAATATTGTTGAAAGCAAATAAATATTACTCCACATTTTATATCTTATTATTACTAGTTAACTCTTGTAGATGTAAGTATTGTTATAATTGTGTGTGTACTCCTTTCATACGCACCTCAACTATATTATTTATTTTAAGAGTTGTTATGTTTCCGGTGTAAACATTGATCGCGCCCGTACGCATTACTCTATAGACTATGGGCTTATTTATGTCTATAGATACAGATACAAATAGCCCAATGAAGGGGAAGTTATAATGTTTGCTGTGTGAATTGTATACTCATGCGCATAGACTTGAACTTGACGGGAGTGGTTGAAGTTCCACGGCGGATTGTTGAGCGTGTGGCATATCAGAGGGGACATTATGGTCGATATGTTGTTATCTCGTGCTTTTTCGAAACATTTTGACATTATAAATTACGCTTCCTAAACTATATCATGATATGTTATCCTTTAGCTAATTATATTAGATATTTCTTATTATATAAGTAGTAGAATAGAAAGCAGTTGGAGTTAGCGTGATGTTTAACGTTACTTTCGTATATAGCAATATATTATTTGTAGTCTATTAATTTCCACTAATTGGTAACGATACATTCAACAACGAAATTAATTGTACACGAGAACAAGTGTTAAGAAAATTAAAGTAGGTCGAAACACATACATTGTTGAAGTTTTGATAAAATTGTAACTTAATTCGCCGCGGCCGTTGCGAGGGACGTCAATAATGACGTCACACATACAAACGTGGTTCTCGTTGGTCTCCGAGCCCGGGCGGGATCGCGCGAGACCCGGCGATGTTGTGGCTAGTATTATACACGCACTCGTAGCTAGATTTTGACACGAAACCTCTAGTTATTAATATATAAGCGTCTACTACATACGCAGTTATACAGCTCTAGTTGTCATATTTAACGTCGTAGATACTAAAAAGTATATTATGTAATACAATGGTTTAAAAATGTAATCGTTAAATACAACTTTGTGCTACGTTGTTCCGCGTTTCATAATGAACGACAAGATTGACGTGTGAACACTAATTATTGATAATATTAATAAAGCTGTTATTGTTGTTGCTATGATAAACAAGTTATACCAATTATACTCGTGTAAATGTACTCAATAATTTCATCGCGATAATAAGAAATGGCACTCAGTCGCCACAATCTGCATTATCTGGTTGTGGCATTACACCTGGTAAATGATCTAAAGCATTCTTACATTACATTACAATACCTTTGTAATGTAATTATTCTGATAAAAGATGAATATTTCGTATTTTAAATATTTTAATACAAGAGAAAACTTTGCCAACTCTTCTATCAATATTGTATACAAATTTACCAATAAATCAATTTGATATTTTAAAGTAGTAGACATTGTTACTACGACTATGTATAAGGGTCATATTGAAATTTCGTCTACTTAATTATTGCGATGAAAATTCAGTACGGTTTTACAAACGACGTGGCGTAGAAAATTCGGATGTGAAATAACGAAGAGGTGATTATTTATATTAATTTCAATTGTTTTTTCTAACATTAATAGAGTTTTTTTTAAATTTTTACCAATTAATCCCATTTAATACAATTAAAGGCACATGTTTGTATTTTAGCTATAATTTTAAATATCTGATTTATGTTTTCGTTATTTCACAACGACTGCGGCGTCCGTGTCTTCGTTTAAATGTAATAATATTTTAAAGGAATTTGAATGCATGTTAATCTATATTATAAAGAATAAATACCTCTTTTGGTAAATGGATGATAAAAATGTGTTTTATTGCATTCTTATGTAACTCGCTGAACACAACAAAATTCAAAACAATGAACATTTTTCAAGTATACAATGTTAGTCTATCTTTGGATCATCTAAGAACACTAACATCTAAAAGAAGTTTCGTATTCTATAATATTTCGTATTTCGTATTTTATAATGTATAATATTTAAATATAAAAAAACTATAATATATAAAAAAAAGAATGCTATAGTCAAAGATAAATTATTTTCATCTGCAATGCAATCGTTAAAAAAGATAAAATTCAACGATTCTTAAATATGTTATAATTATAAAATCACGTAATCTCGAACACACAAAATAATTTATAGATTAATATCACTATTGAAATAATTACGTACCTAAATTATCAAATGATAACGTAAAAATAATATAATGCTTTGATAATCAGCTGTATCCAACTGGGTCCATGCCGGTGTTGAGGCTGTAGTTACGGTACATGCCAGCGGCGGCCAGCCGGTTGGTGAAGGTCTGTCCCGCGGGGAAAAATACCGAGGGCACGGAATATATACCTGAAAATATGATAACTGGTTAAAAGCAGTATAGACGCAGTTGAGATGTGATTACTTCGCCGAATGTAAGGCTTGAGATTCTAACCGCGTTCGTAAGATATTAGAAAATTGCTTTGTTTGAAAGACTGTATTGGTGTAAAAATTAGAAAGGGCCTTTTCGGTTAAGTAGAAACAATGAAAGTTGAAAGAATAACAAAACAGATATACAATGTCAATGTTGATAGTGGCAGGGAAATTCATCTATCTTGAAAAATGGAACAACTTATAGCAGTTGATGACTCCTAACAGTTTACAAAACCCGAATTTAGAAGAATAATGTCTATCTAATCTTTAAGGATATGTGTCTGTAGGTACTCTCAGCCCATCTCGTTATGAACTTGACGTGAACTTATAATAAAATTTATATGATTAAAGGCATTATATTACGCAAAATATTTCTCAGGGTGGATTTGTTACAATACAAAAAATAAATAATTAAAACAACAAGTGTTCAGTTACTCGTCTTTTTATTGTTGCTTAAAACCTGGATATTATTACACTTAACAAAAAGCATTCATTTTAAAATAAATCTAGACATACTTAGAAATCAAAATAACGCTTAGCAAGAAACTAATTATGGCCTTTGAATATTTGAAAAAATCCTTGTAAAACCTATTTCGGTGGCATCGGGTCCAATGCCGTGTTAAGAGAGTAATTTCTGTACATCCCGGACATCGCCAAATGGTTTGAAAAACGTTGATTCTTCGGAAAATAAGTCGACGGTACCGAGTGAAAGCCTAAAAGATACATAATATATGGATACTATTGCGTAAATCTTTGTCGTCAATTTAATTAAAAGTGTTATTCATAAATATTATTTATTTATTATTTTATTTATTATCATTTCATAAATTCATGTAGGCTATACATCCTTTTAATCACTTTGTTTCTAGGTTATTATTATATGAATGATTGATGGATGGTGATGGATGCTGAATAATTACATAAATTGTGCTATGAAATATGTAAATTATAATTGATAAATGGTGCAATGAAATAAAGTATAATTTGTTTAAGATAAATGGAAATGATACTAACAGTTCGTTAATAAACATTGCATTCTTAATCATTTGGATCCATCCAATTATAAATTCATACCCAATTCCGTTTGCAAACACTGAATAAAGTTTGATGGCCCAAAAACAAATAGGTAATAAGCTGGTCAATATTGCAAATAATAAAAAAACATTTGCGTTTCTGTCCCATCACGGAATGGGTAGTCCAGGATTCGAACCCAAGTCCTCCGATCGAGGAGTCTATCAATGAGTCTATCATCGCAGTTATAAAAGTCAACAAGTCATTAAACAACGCCGGCTATCTGCTTTAAATCAGAAAGTCTCACGGTTTTTTTTTTATTACGAACGGATACCAGTAAGAATGTTATAAATGATTTACCTGGTGGATACCATCCGTATTCACTGGCTGAAGTCCTGTAAAATGGATGTTGCTTATTGACTTGACAGCCGTAGCCATTAAACCAATCTGTAAAAACAACGCATCGTAAATTGACGTATATTTTAATTCATAAATATATTCTTATCATCATCATCATCAGCGTATTCCCGTCCATTGCAGAACATGGGTCTCTCCAATAACACGCTACTAAGCTCGGTCTTCAGCTCAAAATTCTTAGAGCGCTGCAGATTATGCTTCTGTTGTCTTTAAACGTACGTGATCGTTATTTAAAAAAGTCACAAAAATGCATTTAATTTATCTTCATCGTAAAGTCAATATACGCGACCCGCATATTGGCTGCGTCCTCGTCGCAACAGGATCAACGACATTTCGTATACCTACGTTACTTCTTTAACCTGCTGAAACACCTTATTGTTGATGTTAGGTAATAGATAGGATATAAATATATAGTCAGCATTATCATCACCATTATCATCGTCAGCTAGTCTTTGGTGACTACTGAATATAGGCCTCCCCTGAGATATGGCCAACCACCATAATTCCCACGCTAGGCGTGGGATGCGGATTGGGATTGCAAAGCTACCACCGCTTCAGCAGCTACCCGTCGGCGGTTAAAGCATTTAGCAATGGTTAAGTACGCGCCTAAAATGAGGCCATTACACCCGAGAATTATAAGTAAATGAAACTATTACAGAAAAAAAGTATCGTGTTGGGTCCTTACGCGGATGTTCAAATCTTTTTGGTAGATTGCAAGTAACGAATAAATCAGAAGTCTTCAATTCAGGTTTTTTAATCTCCTGCTGCAAGCTCTCCTTATCCACGCAGGTGGCTGAACAGAAGCCAGGCTGAGTGTTCGGATCCTGAGGTTGTAATGATTTTGAATCTCGTTGATCACTCATTATCGCCAAATACCAAACGAAAAATAAAAAGAAAATACAATGTATAAATAAATCTACGAAAGGCGATATCACTTCAAGGAGGATTTGTTTGTTTCCATAGAAACCACAGACATGTAAATATGTCCGTTACTTAATCGTTTCTACATAAGTCTCGCTTCAGTAGCTTCAGTAAGAATTGACAATAGGTTTTTTTTTAATAAAAGAAGATAATAAAAAAAAGCTTTGATAAACGTTAGGACAGTAACATTAAAACAGAAATAACATTTACCTAAAAAAATTATCATCTGGTTAATACCAATATAAAAGTTGTTAAAGATCCAAGAAGGTATAAAAAATCCTCTGTGTAGATGGCACAGTGAAGAGTGGTTACAAGTCTTGTATGAAATTTGGTGATAATTACTAAATATCCAGGTGGAATAGTGGAATCTGTGAAAGGCTGCCAGCAGAAGCTGGATGCGGCAAGCTGAGGATAGGGCGCGATCGTGTTCACTGGGGACGGCCTACATCCAGGAGTGGACTGAGATAGATCGATGACGATAATGATGATATTGTGTAATAATTAATTATCATTCTGGCCAGTGCAAGAGAAACATTAAAGAACTGAGTGTTAAATACTTGTGTTTAAATAAAAAGTTAATGCCATCGTAAAAATGAATACGGAAAATGTGGAAATAGAGTTAGAAGGTAGGTAGGTTCAGTATTTTACTCGAAATAATTTAGTTAGCTAAACAAGTAACACTATCAAAACCTATACATATTCAAACGCACTAAGTATCTAAGGAACAACGTGTAATGAGAAAATAAAGATTATTTTCCACACTAAACAGAAAAACACTAAAAAAGTGCTTTATAAAAAAAAACCACAGAATTTTTTTTTATAATATGAAGTACATAACAAGAACAGTTATAGAACAAAATTACGTATCACGTCAAATGTATATGTACTTTTACTGCAAAATACATATTTACCCTTGAACGTTTCCCGCGCATGGCATAAGTTTAAATCAATAGAGTCTATTAAAGTTTTACATCTTCAATAATTTAAAGACAGATACATCTGTTAAGAGTAATAGACAGATTTTTTAGATAAACGTTTAAATAATTACAATATGTATATATGGAACGTGAAATATAGAAAAACAAAGTTTAGTGTCCGACGATCCCAAGCTCATTGGGCATGCATTAGACAGAATATATTAGTCGTTATCAACAGTATCAGGACGACAGCAGACAATAAACGAGTGGGCGCGTATCGCGTCGCTCCGTATACGACGACACAAGCTACCAGCCAGTTGGTAGCAATCTACTGACAGTATAGCTACTTTAAAATTGTAAACCATAAAGATATAATAGTAACAAAGTTACAAAGTCATTACCAATCCCTAATTAAAAAAATAAACATATTGTCAAAACAGTTAAAAATTAGATCTTTTGTCATAAGTGTGTGCAATGAAAACAATAATAATTGAAGAGCCATTTAACTTACAAGTGGTGAAGTATGAAATAGATTTCGCAACGTTGAACCCGCCGATAGCGAAGTCCAAACAGAAGTGTAAACAGATAAAGATACCAAAAACGTGTTATAAAAGGACAAAACCAGTAATACCCGCGCCACCACTGATTCAGCATACAAAGGTATGAAGCTAGGATAATATTAAAGAAAGCTAAGGAGCTTTTTTCCAATTTCTCCAATCGCTTCAATTATATATTTTTAGGGTCTTAATAAACTTATCTCCGAAACCAGGAGTAGAGTACACTCCCATTCAGAATATTATCACAATATATTTTTATTTATACGTTCACTTAAATACTCGACTATCAATCGACTAAGGTATAAACTAAAATCAATAGCTATAACGTGATTATCATCCAACCGAACAATGCTGATTTGTTCCTTTCAAATAGGGATATCTGAATATTTCCAATAATTTCTCTACTACTCAGCTTCAGAGTATAAATACGAGGGTCATCTGATAGTATAATCGCTATATGTTAGTTATAAACACGTAATTTAAAATCTACTTAATAGAAACGAAATGTAAATGAATTAGTGGAAGAGCTCCTTGATGAACTTTATACAGAACAACGGGACTGGTGTAGTAACAGCGTCAACTACAGTCATGGGTAAGAAAATATTTTGATTTTAAGATAAATTCTTACACATAAACATACACTGTAGCAGGAAGAAAATTTTTATTACAGATCGATTCAAGCAGCGTCCACAACGTCTTCTCAGTCGAACTGCTTTGAACACACTGATGCAATTGAAAGAAATTACTTGGAACAGTTAGGTAATATTTTTACGAATTGTCTTTAGTATTGAACGAAACCACGTACATGCTAACCAACAATATTTATGCCTTTTATAGGATTCCTTGAACTATGCGATCAAGTAACCGTATACACAAATAGAATACAAATGGCAGGAGAACGACTGGCGAGATGTTTAAGAATAAAAGACAGATTGCGAAGACAGCAGAAAAGGCTTTGCGCCGCATTTACTGTACTGCTTCGACATATAAGTATGAATCGGCAAAACATTGTCATAGATTTTATGAAGACAATGAACCTTTTGTATATTAATAATTTCTAAGTAAGCGGATCATAAACTTTGGTTATTGCCTGCAAGAAACCTCAAGTGTTCTGACTTATATTCATTCACACATATTATCTCGAAGGCCGTACGGATTATATTTTACAACCGCGGTAACAGACGCTTAGATATTCATGAATAGAAAACTAGACGTCCGTAAGCGTCCGTTCATTCAGAGGCTGAAAATAACCTTACACACATCAAAGCAATAGCAGTACATGGCGCTTTTCAATTTGTGTCTGACACTGACGTACACAGCAGTACCGAATCGATACGCGACGCACACAGTAATATCAGTGAGCCGATAGCGCATGCTCCAAGTCCCATACCGCGATACTCGGCTTCAGCACCCTATCCTATCCGACTCTACCTTCACTGTTGTCCTGGCATCGATTTGAATCAAATACCAATGCTGTATTGTAGTATAGGGTGGCCTGCCCCACCACTACGTTTCGCGAGTTTCCCCGTAAACATCACATCAGCTGGTCGACAGCGCCGTGTTAAATGTATCGCGGATATGTCATATTATAACTCGACGCTGTGCTTTGTTTGGCTGACTGTTTTTAGTGTATCATTAATTCGATTTGTGATTATTGGAATGTTTTCATGAGCGTATATGATAATGTCGTGTTCGCCTGCAGTACCGTTGCGTCGTAATAAACAGACGAATAATTAATTTTGTGGTTGTGCAGTTGAAAGAATGCATTTATTGTCAAATGTGTCCCAAATACAGAACAGATGAGTGCGCTGTTGAACTCCCTCAGGAACTTAGCAAGTTCTTCGAGGGCTACCACAGGTACTGTAGTGAATTAGGATAATATCTTATATCGCCCGTGTGTCGCATTCTACAAGAATTTAGCAGTGCTGTAGATTAACAATTGCAAAATGAGAAAACTATAATGAGGCATACTCGGTGATCAGATCTGACATTGAGTATATTGTTAATAAGCTAAAGCGTAATCTTACAATTAGTATATGGGCATAATTCGGATTTGACATTTACATTGTAACCCAATTTGACGATTATGTAAGAAAGTTCATATTTTGTGTATAAATGTGTATTTGCTTTAAATAAACGTATAAACAAATTTCATTATAATTAATTATCTTTTGATCGACCTGTGAAGAAGTATGTGACCGTATATTAATAAAATAATTTTAAATACCACCCTATTTCATTGTCGTCTTTATGTGCTTATCGGACACTAGAGAATAATAGATAAATTAAAAATGTTGTGTAGAAAATCCTAATTAACTTTCATGAGACATAAAATAACCGCACCGATTCGAATAGTCATATCATATGCGTCTGTTTCGTAGCATATCTTTATATGATCTAAATTATATCCCACACTCGCTTAATGTAAACCCTTTAGTATGAATGTAATAAAATGTTGACAAAATACACAGGTGACATACGGGACCCGCGTCATATAACTCCCCTACACTCCGAGCCCCTGTATCAGTTACAAACAATGGACATACTCGTATACAATTACCGTCAAAAGTTTTGTTTACAACTACATTGAACAAAATATCATCATATTCAGTCGACTAGAAATAACTATCAATCGTTTGAAAATCGTCCAATTTATTAGTAAAGACACTAAGATATTTTTATCACGATTACTTCTTATATAATGAATGAATAAGGTAAATAATTTCAAAATAAAATATTTACTGATATGATATTATTAGGTGGCGAGAGCGGCGCAAGGTTCGGGTTGACCCCAGGCAACGAAGGGCCCGGCGAAGGGGGATACGCGGAGTGGCTTCACGCGATGCGGCTGGTCGCGCGTCTGCCCGCCGGCGTGCCTCAACACTTCCGCAGGAAGGTATATTTTACATACCCTGAAGGATTGTTTAAATCACGCATTACTTATTATGCAACCAAATGGAAATCATTAAACAAAAACACATGTAACTAACGCGATTGTCTTCTGACAGCGAAAACACTGATAATCATGATATTAGTTTGAAAAATGGTGAGATTTTATAAACTTAATTCATTTGTTTGACTTTAAGGTTTATTGTAACTGACGCCGCTTGTATTCACGATTTGAATAATTTTATTTTCCCGTATATATCGCGTCATATCGTGTCCGGTATCTACCGTAGAATGTCTAACTTAATTGATTTGTTTAAACCATCACAGAAATATAAAGAAAGTATAAGCTTTTCTT
>DWEJ01002588.1:0-11308 GCA_018245835.1 Mysoria sejanus stolli | reverse complement strand
CAGAAATATCTTTTTTGACGTATTTTTAGTTGAAATACTGAACTTTATTATAAAGCAAAAACGTTTTTCTAATTATATTATTTGCTGAAGGCTCAGTTCTATGAGACAATGGGTGCAAGTCTCAATGTCCAATCCCCACAGAGCACCAAGTGCTAGCATATATATTTGTTACTAGTGTTCCTATAAAACAATATAAATAAAAGTTCCAATGTTGGTTTCTACCATAGTGAAGTTAATTTACTTAAACATCTCTGCTTTCTTGTCATGAATGTATTATGTTCTGTATGTTATTCATTCAATTCTTCTTAATAAATTCATGTATGATTGCTAAGAATGTGGGGTTGTTCCCACAGATGAATTCCAGAACAAGACATTTGTGTTTTGATGCATACATTTGTAGAACATGATAAATGAAACAGTAACTGAGGTATGTTCAAGGAATGTTACCAGTTTTCAGCTCATAGTGTATCCTATTAATCCTATTCATATTATATTATACTATACTATATACTTACTATATACTATTTATCTAATACCCTTAAACAAGCAAATAGTTTTAGATGATAATAATAGCATCATCTTAAGACAATCTCCAAATACTGCCATCTGAGCCCAAAGGAGCAGTAATAGAGCTTCCTTTATGATTACTATACAATTAATAAACTACAAATATACATAGCTAGATATTGTTATTACAGCCGACACCAAATATTAGTGCTGTGTGGGAATCAAACTCATGATCCCTGGCTTATCAGTTAGGTTCACGAAAATGTAAATGTTTAAATGTAACATAAGACCTGTAATGTCTGAAAAAGTAGGCAGACGAATGTAGTACACTCTTACATTACACCAGTTATGTTTACATCCTGCTATGAACTAGGTGGTGAATCTATTGCCATACACTAGATACATATCCAGATTCCGAGCCGCTACTAGTAAATCTTAAGAAAAATTTATAGTGCGCAATCCGGGTTTGAACCCAGAATCTCTCCAACGACGGATTGGCGCTTGCAAACTACACAACCAATGTGACAGGCATAATATTGTTATATTGTCAATAATAATATGTAATTTATATTTCGCAAATACTAATTTCAGGAAATGTAATTAAAAGTAAGATTATCTATGAGATAAGACTTTATCTTTAGAGATTTAAGTTTTTTACAAGTGAGAGTAATAATTGAATCATTTCACTTTTTCAATATGAGTAGGTACTTTTATAGATTGCTCACAAGCACTAACACTGCGACAGAGCGTGCGGGAGAGGCAAGTGCTTTATCTCTTCATACCAAAATCATACTGTATTAAAATAATTTCAATATAGAAAAGCAGACCAAATATGTTAAACATTTTTACTTTAAAATTAATCTACTCTACTGTCAAAAAAAACCTTTTTTATAAGTAATATGTATTATTATGTATTTACATATTTATTACATAACACTGTACAGTCTGTAAATATTAATTTACTCATCAATGGATAGTTAATTTACAAATATTAATGGTTTGTATGTATGGTATAATATAATTTTTATAATTTGATATTGTATGAATTCTTTGACAATTTTAAAGCAAATGGAAGCTTTTATCTATAAAAAAATCTTATATACACAGTAAAAAAACTTTAAGTTTCTAATCGAGATAAAAACTATCCTATCTTTTAAGTTAACCAAACAATACATATCTATAAAGTTTCATTGAAATTGATTCAGTAGTTTGAGTTCATCTCGGACAAACAACATAACACGAAATTTATGTATATGATTTATTTTATGTATATGAATTATTTGACTGCCTCGTTGGTCTTGTGATTGCAAGTGCGACTGCAGATAGGGAGGTCCTGGGTTCGATTCCCGGGTCGAACACTGCAAAAAGAATTGTTCTTATTTCGAAATTTTCTAATTTAGAGATTTTCTGATTTATGTATATGAATTAAGATAAGATATTAGTTTCTAAATACAGTAATATATTTGTACATAAAAATATCGCAACATTTGTTCTACTATTATGTGAACCCCTGCAACCCGTGCTTGTGGTTGTTCCCTGCTCCCCGCCTCGCTCCCCGCCTCGCTCCCCGCCTCGCGGTGCCACGTATACCGATTGTGGTCCAATTATAATGTACTATTGCTAAATTGAGTATTTGGTTTTCTAAAGTAATGTTACTACTGCTGTGTCAGGCTCACACTTATCATGGCTTCCACAATGACTCACACAGGGAAAGGTAATTACACTGAGTGCTATCTCATAGTTTCAGACGAGTGTGATTAAATGTTAGACATTTTCCCAGTACTACCATTATAGAAAAATAAATTATTCTGTTGTTACATTAAATTTTTACATTACAATTAATAACCTTTAATATATAGATTCTAGATGAGGTTATTGTATTGCATTTGCGGCCAGACACCTCGTCCGCATTCGAAGTTTTGATTGATTATAAAGATAGTTTGTATAAAAGAGAGTATTGGTATAAAAATAAGAAAGGGCATGATCCGATGGTTCGGACATGTTGAGAGAATGATACACAACGCGAATATTGTTGGACGCAGATGTCGAGGGACGCCAAGATTCTCAAGACTGTCGTGTGTTGCTCAAATGGCCAGATAATGGCTGACACCGGTGTGCATGTATGCAGAGTGTGCTGAATGTACAGTGTAGTGTAGAATATGTAAGGATAGAGACAGTTGACACTCAATGCTCTCTGTCTAGCCTGTAAGAGAGCTGGCGTGAAGATATTTATGTATTTAAATTCTATATAGGCCTCAATAAACAAATTTTTTAGTAAGCAATACTTTTTGTTAAAGTACATTATCAAGACCCACTTACTATTTGTTTCTGTTTTATCATATTATAATTAACCAGCTTAAGACTGGCCCGTTGGTGCAGCGGTTAGCGAACCTCACCGTTGCGCCGGGGGTCGTGAGTTCGATTCCCACCCAGAATAAATATTTGTGTGATGAGCACAAGTATTTGTTCTGTCTGGGCGTAAAAAAAAGATCTATTTAAGTAATATATTTATATGTATATATGTAGTTTATCAGCCGTCCGGTTACCATGCCACAAGCTCTCTTAACGCTTACTTTGGGATCAGATGGCCGTGTGTGGAGATGTCCCAAGATATTATTATACTTAAATAAAATCTATATTGTCACACAATATATACATAAAGAACATTATGTACAACTATTTTGATTAGTGGTCTACCTAGGTCCTGAAGCCAGCCCAGGGGGGTCATGACCCCCATGACCCTCCGCCTGAATCTGCCCTTGCTGAAAAGGCACCTAAGTATTTACTAGTTAAGCGTCGTAAATCCTAGGCTACATTTCGCTTACTATCAGGTGAGAGTATAGATAATAAGAGCCCATATCATATATCTTTAGGTGCTGCCATCTATTTCTTAGGTCATCAAGCAATACCATTAAGAAAACATATTTTAAGATTTCATGTAGATGGCGTCAGTGTAGTTGCCATTGGCGTTAGGTGGCATTGGACGTTGATAATACCGCGAACTTCTCTCTGTAATCTTATTTTATGTTTTCCCTTAACACGCTAGATGGAGTTAACGCCGAAATGTGTTTTTTCTTTTCTAATTATGTAAAAAGAGCTATGTTTCACCTAAATACAAAATCGAATACATATATTTTATAATTATTGTTGAACTGTTAATTGTTACACTTCAAACACATCTCGCTGGTACTAAGACGTTAATGAAATCACAGGAGTATACTCAATAAATGATATGTTACCAATTTATTGGTCAGATATATTGGAATTAGGTTGTGAAGAGACATTTCAACAACAAGGACGAATATAATATTAAATTCTCGCCGATATTTTTTTAGTAAAAAAAACGTAACTTCACGCCTGTAATCCCCGAAGAGGTAGGCAGAAGAATGCAGAACACAATATTTGCTCAGTCTCGTATAAAATATCAAATATGGGGAGAGTTGTTCTCAATCTTTAATTGTGCACTAATTCCATGCAAGTTCGACATTGGTAATAATTGTTCGAAAGTTAAAACCTATATATCACACTATATTACAGAAACATAGGTAACTTTAAGGTAAGCTTACATTACATATAGCCTTAGGGGCCTGCAGATAAGGTAGCCAACGACATTTTTGTATCAGAAATAATTCCTTTTCTGAATGTTTGACTGATGACCAATAACAAAGTTGATTTCATAGTAGATAATTCGTTAAATACGAAAATAAAATTAAAAACAAAATTTAAAAATAGACATTTTTATGTAACTGGCTAACCACAGATACATTTTGATTTCAACATACTCGTCATTTAAGTTCATTTTCGGATGCAACAGAACACAGTCCCAATTTTTATACGCTTTCAAAGGAAAGGAAAGGGAGCCCAAAACAATACTCAAACGGGAGAAGTCAGCGCGACGGCAAAGCTTTTTGCAAAAATTAGTCATACGCTTGAACTCAGAAAGTTATCTTGGACTTGAATGGAAAACACGTTTCAGCTGCATTTGGTGCATTTCAATTTGAGTGTTTATTCGGAATTCATATATCAAATGTGCAACGAAACAAGAAAAACGAAACGAACAATGTTTTGACTGAAATCTGGTGACTAATAATGAGATTATGCTTCTGACTAGATAAGTTAGGTAAAAGTAAAATACCTTTATAAATTGAATTTACTAATTTATTGTAGCCCCTGGTGAGATTTCCTGGAAACTTAGTGCTCACAGAATAAATATGTAGAGGGAATAAAGATTACAAAAAATTACGATAAAAATGCTCAGAAAAGAAGAAGAATCAAAAAGAATGAAGTTTGACAGGGCTTTGGTCGACAATCTGGATCTTCGGTGTAATGTTACTAAAGTACTTAGACACTCTGTTGTAAAATCTAGACCTGTATGCTGGAGGAAGGAAGGAAGCGCAGCAAACCGGCAACAGCAGAAAGAGTACAGTCATAAGTAACCAAGTGCATCGTTGAAGGTGGTCTTTGTAATCAGAATATTGCATTTCTCAACAGCTTCAGTCCACAGCTGTAAGCTTATGATGTAATCCTGAAATCAATTGATTGCTTTCAATGTTTAATATAAAATAATGATGAGGCGGTGATAAGTCAGACATAGAATAACCCATTAAAACAATAATGAAGAAACAGAATAAATCATTTAACAATATATTTGTAACATGTTAAGTATTTCTGATTTTATTATGAAGTTGTTACGATTTACAAATACCTTGAGAGACTATGAATTAAAAATATGTAAGAATTATTACAACGTTCTAAACTGTTCAAAATAATTCATACACTTGCACATACACATAACAGTAGGACAAAAGCATAATAATAATGTGATGTAACAAATCTAAGCTTTAGTTAGGTGTAAAACAATAACATAACAATATTTCTTGTACAAATAACCAATTTTTTAGTTAAGTATATATTGCTTTAGTCGTCTAAATAATGCGTACATTTTTAAAAAGCGTTTATAGGAAGAGTTTCCTCTGCCTACCGTTTCGGGAATACAGGCGTGAAGTTACGTTTCTAAAATAAAAACGAGCTAACACAATGGTGACTAGAAAAGTCCTGTTAAATTGCCGCGATGACGTTAGTACAACCACCGATCCCATCAGCCAAGTAATTGACAAACGCCAATGCTGTGCAAGATCACGTACCGTTGCAAAATTATACGATCTAAAATTGGGTTAAAATATCTACGTATTACAGTTTCAAGACGAAACAGATTTTGTACGTAAATTATTCGTTCGATTTTAGAATTTAGTTTATTTAAATTTGTCTGCCTTAAAGCTATTGACGATAACGAACCCATTCCTTCAGTACATTACTACTTTATAAGATTTGTAAGACCTTAATTTGTCACAAAACTTTACCTGAAAAGACTTAGAGTAATTTATCTCGGCAGTGTGCAAAGCGACTGCAATTTTTTATATTCTACATTAATATAACTTTAGATAAATGGAACTCTATGATGAGGGTTCGGTTTCCGTAGCGGTGTTAAGCATCGTTCTACCTGGTGCCATTAGTGTTTCGATATCAAACTAGCGGTAGGTACACACGAAGCATTCCAACTTAGACGATAAAAAAAATACTAAAACATTACAATATATTACTCTAAGATTGAGCTTTAGTTTTATTTGAGATGGCAAAGTTATGGGGTATACCTCTGTAATATTATTGTATTATTCTACGTAACGCATGGTATATATGTTTATGTTATTTCTAGCAACATTTTCTTTGTTTTTTTGTCATCTTTGTCATTTTTGTCATACAATAAAAAACAACATTTTGGGCTGTGCGCAGAGATGTATTTTTGTATTTTGTTACTTGTAAATTATAATAATCTTACTCATTTTAAGCTTACTGACAGGATTAATATTCGTATTTCCTTTTTAAAAGCTTAACAATATGACATCACCCCTGTGATATAGTAGAAAAATATAGTAATGCTCGACCCGGGAATTGAACCCAGAACCTCCCGATCAGCAGTTTGCCTTCACCTTTAAAACCAATACAATCAATGAGACAGTTATAGTTATAGCACTTAACAAATCATGATAAAAACATACATACATACATCTTCACGCCGGCTCCCTCACGGGGTAGGCAGAGAGCACTGAGTGCCAAATATCTCTATCGTTACAGACCTGCCGCGCCTCCTCCACATTCATAACTCTTTTCATACATGCACTCCGGTTTCGGAGACTTCCGACTCCCCCATCAGCCAGTATTTGGCCTATTCCATCTGTATCTGGATTTGTACCAATTATAAGATGATCGGTCAAATGACTCGGTCGACTATATCAAGCATTAACTGATGGGGAAGACAGAAGTATCTGAAACCTGCGTGCGTGTAAGAATAGAATATTTTTAATTAAGATTTTCTTAGCATAGTAGCTTGGAGTCTAGATGTATGCCCAGTGTGTGGCAATAAGCTCAACACCTATTCCATAGTGGGACGTAAACGTAGCTGATGAAACGTGGGAGTGTTCTACGTTCCTCTACCTACCTCTTTAGAGCTTTACAGGCGTGATATTACGTGTTATGTGTAAGAATAAGCTGATGAAGGTAGGGCAGGTCTGCCTTCATCAGCCTGACTGGCATGTCAGGTATTAATAGATATTAGGTGATCAATGTTCCCTGCCAAGTGTGACAACAGAGCTATGTAATATATTAAAATTAAAAAGTATACATTTTTACATGTATTATATAGAATTTGTACCTACCGCATTGTTGTCACCGCAGCATCTGTTTCTGATGTTTGCAATTCATTACGTCGTCGCGTTTTAAAAAGCTAAATAGACATATGTACATCATTTGACGAGAGGTATTCAATTCTAAGCCTTACAAATAAAGTAGAAAGGACTATTTAATAATGGATAAACATGTTTGGAGTCCGAAAGGACAAATTAACTCTAGGTGACCTGCCCCTTTGCTAACGTAGTTATTTACTTATAAAGGAGAATGAAATTCCGCCTGTCTGTTACGCTTTCACCGTGAAACCACTGAACCGATATTGATGAAATTGTAGGGCGTCGGATTAAAATCTGCGAATGTGCATGCTCCTCGGCAAAAATAATATGGAGTACTTTTCAATATAACAGTACTGTTTTCGCTATCGAATTTTTCACAGCCATTGAATGCGTTAATTATAAATAAAAATTAGAAATGTCAAGACTATTTGTAAGAAATATAAATTTAGAACAAACTAAAATAGGATCAGTAAAATAATGTCCACATTTATACGCCCAAAGAAATGAGCTGGTAAGGGATAATTCGCAGTGGAAACATAAAAAAATCACTACATGAATATTATTATTAAATTAACACCACGATGAACAAAACCGGTGTACTGTGGTTAACGTTGAATTACTTACGCGTACCGCTGTTATAACATCGCTTAGAGTTAGATAAATTAATTATGAGACGCGGTTTCGTAGCAATTTCGGTTTAATTGCTCGTCTGTAATTGTTTATTGTTGGATATGAGGCCGTCTGCTATCGGCCTGTATATCTGTGTAGTGTTCAAAGAGACATAACGAACATCCCTCGTAATGTCCCCTGACAGAATAGCTGCCTTCAATATCATTACTCTTGTTGTTATAGTGTCACCTAAAGTCTCTTTCGAGGCAGGCACAAAACATAGAGTATTAAACTTATTCCTAGTTTAATATCGTTATTTTTTCGGACTTGGCGTACTTCAAACATCGTTATAATGATATTAGTATCAGGATACAAAATCAGTACTAAATCCTAATAATAAACATATTATTGTGTCGTTAAAAACGATTTCAATTTTATCTATTATTTTGTATCTAACGGCAAAAAAACTTGATGTATAATCTTATTTTGCTTTATCAATACGAGTAACAATAACCGAAAGAGAATAAATACTTCTATCGCTTTTTGTGTTGTATTTGAACTAGACATGTGACAATCGCTTTTTGTGTTGTATTTGAACTAGACATGTGACAATCGCTTTTTGTGTTGTATTTGAACTAGACATGAACTGGTTCGTTGGTGGTTTTGGTTGCAAGCGCAACCGCTGATCAGGAGGTCCTGGGCTAAAACCTCGGGTCATTCACTAATACACATGTATTCCAGTGTATGACAATAGACACCACCTATTCTTTATTGAGAGGTAAGTATACTACATTCCTCTGCCTACCTCTTCGAGGATTACAGGCGCGAATATACGTTAGATATAATAACTTATATCATGTTACATAAGTTTTAATAATATTAACCGTTGTTAATAATATTTGAATATTACCGGAATATCATTTTAAACATACCTACGTTATGTAAACGATGTACTAATAAAATTATCTACATCTGCATTACAAAGCGCCGTTATTATGGAGCTAACGAGTGTAATAATATTCATCAAAGAATTTTGACAAATGTAAGTCTATTTTAATGAATTACGAGCAGTCACTCGCAAGTCATGACAACTTGATGCTCATAAAATCCTGCAAGCATTCTTACGGCGCACTCTGTTCGTGTTTTGGTACCTTTATCTGTAGTGCCTACTTGTGAGTGGCAAATTAAGTTTTCGCAGTCGTTCAAAGTTGTTAAACATTGATCCTTCGTTAATCGACACTTCAGATTTTCTTATGTTGTCGTGAATTAATAAACATTTAGAACAGTTTGAATAACTTCATCTGACATTTTTCAACATTCGAAGAATAATAGATTCGCGTACGAAGGAATTACATAAAGATTCTGTACGTTTTAAACGGTTTCAAAATGTCATGTTAAAATTGAGTATAGTCGATTTGTCTTCTATCTGTCCTGGGCAAAGTCGATTAAACATTTTTGATAGGAAATGATAAATTTATTTCCGTTCTCTTAAAATAACGCAGTAACAGAACTAAGGGAGTCGGTTATATTAATTTTATACAAGTAAAATGGTACTTTTAAAATAATTTTTGTGACAGTTGAGAATTGATACAGAGTTGCGACATAGGTACATAGTCTAACATAATATTGACACGTTAATATATCTTAAGGGAAAGTATATTTTATATTCACGATTAATCTAAGTTACAATTTCAGTTTTATTTCAGTTCTGATGAAGACATTGTTAAGCTATATGCATTATCCCCGGTTTGGACACATTATAATAAGATTTTTCTAACTTTAAATTATTCGTAATAGCTCGAAGTCTGATTAGTGTCATGTTTATGGGGATATGCTCACACTCAGTTTCATGGCACTTATGGGTGAAAGTTGAGATTACTACAGACATTTGACTACTTTTTTGGTAGTCGTTATTGTATGTTAATAAGTGCTAGCGATAATTTCCTATTAATTCAATTTTATATCAATTCGTCTATAAAACATTACTGTCACAGATTCAAGTCAACAAAATCTATCCACTGCGAGCGTACGCGTCTCGTTCAAACCGAAATTTCAAATTAATCTTTGCCTCACCTTTGTGCTTCAGCGTAACCAGATTATTTATTTTGAAGATTTTATATTCGTTTGAGCCTCGCAGTTGCTTTAATTTTGTTCTAGTAGATAAAATTGGGCGAAATTATAATAATGTATATACATATTTGTACAAAAATGTACAAGCAGTTATAGCCTAATGGTTTTAAACTTTATCTCTCACTCCATGAGCTCGGTTTCAAGTTTTGGCGCGCACCTGTTCACAAAAATGTGCATTTTTAAAATAGACATCACTTGCCGTAATGGTAAAATGTACTGAGAAATTTAGAGTTAGAGTTCTTAGAGTTCTCAAACAAAAATGTGGTTTCTAAGCCGTGTGAAGTCTGCCAACCTGCACTTGTGGCTGCACGTGGCAAGGCTATCACCTTAACCCTTGACATTCTAGGACACCCGTGTTCCAACAGTGGAACAAAAGTAGAAGAAATATAAAGAGTAGAAAATTATGATGTAGGTATGTACATGTTAGTAACTCTTACTGCAATATTGAATCAATGTTCATTCATCGCTTCTTTAGTGGTTACCGCAGCCAATAGACATGTATGTTCAAAGCGAACTGAGATCAAATACTTAATGTGTTGTTAATTCGAATACTTCCGCTGCGAACTTTCAGGGACCATTTCCTGTTTATAACGGAAATTTGTGTACGCTCCTTTCAAACGAACACAGTACCGCTGGCAATGTTCCCGCGAAGAACCCTTCAGTCGTGCCTCAAAGGGATCAACTGGACGCACATTTCAACTCAAACTTGAAGGATTGTAAAGTGTTGTGGCAGCTTATATAAAGATTTGCAAAGAAATTTAAAGAAATATAAAAATAAACGAAGTACAGAACAACACTTATCATTAGATCCGCTTCAAAATAATAAACGGTACTTTAATTCCGAAAAGTATTACCTACATAGACTATATACCTATTCATAGACTTTAATGCATTTCTTTTTGTGAATATTGTGTTGCAATTTTCAGGAACGCAAGGGGTAAGAAATCCTAGCCTAGAGAGTTTTAAGCATCATTATTGTCCTTTTTAAAGTTCTACGTAACATCACGCCTGTAATCCCTGAAGAGGTACGTAGAGGAGGGCAGAACGCTCGCACGTCGTACGTCCCAATATGGAATAGGTGGTGAGCCTATTGCCATACACCGGGCAAACATCTAGACTCCGAGCCACTACTAGAAAATCGAAATTGGAACAATTTTTTAATGCCCCGCTGGGGAATCGAACTCAGGACCTCCCGATCGGCAGTCACCCCTGCAACGAACACGACCCATAAAGCAGTATAAAGTTCTAATCGAATATATGAATCGAATATATATGAATATATTTTTCAATTTGTACCACGTTTGTGACACTAGCTGGTGTAG
>DWEJ01002587.1:0-11308 GCA_018245835.1 Mysoria sejanus stolli | reverse complement strand
TTCTAGTGTTAAATAGTGTTCGACCCGGGAATCGAACCCAGGACCTCCCGATCTGCAGTCGCACTTGCAACCACACGCCCAACGGGGCATTCAATAATAGGTAGTCAGTAATAGGTAGTATGTTTAATAATCTTACCTAAAACGTAACTTCACGCCCGTAATCCCCGAAGAGGAAGGCAGAGAAATGCAGAACACTCCCACGTTTCACCAGCTATGTTTACGTCCCACTATGGTGGTGAGCCTATTGCCATGCATCGGGCATATATCCACACTCCGAACCACTACTAGAAAATCTAATTTAGAAAATTTTTGTAGTGTTCGTTCCGGGAATCGAACCCATGCTCCTGATCGGCAGTCGCACCTGCAACCAACTCGACCAACGTGTTACTTAACTCTAACATATTGCACTTTTATTTTACTTCTTTTACTAGTGTCTATTGAATACACCGCGTAAAGCGTAGTATTAAACTTTATATGTGTTTTCAACGTAGTTGCGATATTCAAATATCACAGACAATTTTATTGATGCACAATATAGTACCTATTGTAAGTGCTGTCTATTTAACAAAAAGAACAGAAAAAAATCATTAATTTACACATTTTATTTGAGTTTAATATTTACTATACATCAATTGACAGATTAGAAAACGTAATGTGCAATTCGGCATGGCACGCCGATATCGTATTCTTATGTATTTCCAGACTATCCGCGGGTCACAAACAGTTTATTGTTGAATTAGAATGTTGGTATCTTTATTTTATTTCTAAACTACATCTTTATCGCGGCCGCCTTACATAAAATGTTTTACACTGTATTCATGCTCTTAGAAAATCAATTCATAAACATGCTCTACAAATGAGCTTTTTGGTGTGATGCCAAGCCAAATATACTCGTAACTTGGGAGAAGTATATTACCGTGTATCCGGTGGACGAGGCTATCCTTGGCTTTGATTTAGCTTACGAAGCAGTATGGTAGAGTCGTCCTGCACAGTGCTCTAGTGTTAAATAAACGAAATAAATGTCATATTGTGGTTGATTTAAACCAAACATATAAGTGATATAAACTGACAGCTTACAGTGACTAAGCATGTCCAAGTGTTCTCACTACTCATCGTACAAATAATATATGTTGCTAGTCTACATCAGTAATCAACGCGGCAGTGTATTTGTTCTGTATGACTTAATCTTGACATTTTAAGAACATATCTGTTCGTAAGTATTACAACTTCGACGTAAGTAAATACAAAGTAATTGTATTGCAACATTGATATGTTGTGGGTTTGTATATGTCAGAAAAACAATTGAGTGTACAGAACACAAAATATAATTAATTTGTTGTTCTTTGGTTAGTACTTTACGATGACGCATCCATATTCATTTCTATTTCCGTAACACTTGGCCCACAGCGGGAACGATCCAATCGATCAACGCTACGGAGATACGAGCGTTCTTATTCCTTTATTACAGTTGTCAGGAATAAATTATTTATTACAAGCTATGGCACTAGTCGTAGAGATTGTTCGGCACAGAGATGCTACGCCGTAGATCGCTGCAGTACATTGTACGGTAACGAAGTAAATGTAAAGTAATATTAATAATAAAATAATTTTCATCCTCATGTTTAGCTATTGGTACGAAACGACGCTTTCCATTACCTTTTTTGTTTTAAAAATATATAAAATCTAATAGTCGAATCAGTAGTTTTGCTAGATATTGTTCAGTAGAAATGAAATCTTAACTCTTAAACGGTTTGAAGAAGTTGTATATTGTGGTTATATCGCGTATTGATCGTAATAGTGTTCGAAAGATTACCGAAATAACTTCGTTAAACAAAGTTTTTATGCCCAATCAGAATTCTCTCTCTTCAGAGTCCAGTGCGGTAGTAAAATGATTCATGTAATAAAAGCAGTTCCCCTCAACAGGAGCGTGCTACGCGGTGCCGGCAAATAAGATTAGCCTTGCCAGCCAGCCGCGCGCCGCGCCCGCCGCGCCAACCTCCCTCTCACGCTCCTCCGTGGGATTAAAAATGTTGTATCCAGTTGTTCAACTGCATATAATTCAGTCTTTAATACATTTATATCTGCAAAATGCTCATTTAATTCTGTATTTTTCGATATAGAGTATAAAGTATTTTGATATTATGACCTTCTACCATATTATACATGGATTTGATACTTGTAGTGTGGTCGCTAATGAAATATTCAATGAGAGTAATTGCATTTATTTTACATTTGCAAGACGAACGGACGTAATACAATATTAATGAAGAGTTTAGTTGTATCTATAGCGAACTAGATTTGAAACGATCGGTCGCACTGGAATGTAGACATCCGTGCCCGGTGACTCTTTGGGTCTACATGGGACATGAAGCTGAAGTTCAAGTTGAATTTACATCATCAGCGTTATAGTTAGGTATAGATCTAAATATATATAACTCAAAGGTGACTGACTGACTGACATAGTGATCTATCAACGCACAGCCCAAACCACTAGACGGATCGGGCTGAAATTTGGCATGCAGGTAGATGTTAAGACGTAGGCATCTGTTAAGAAAGGATTTTGATCAATTCTGCCCCCAAGGGGGTAAAATAGGGGATGAAAGTTTGTATTAAACTATGTCAATTTTAAACCGATCGGGCTGGGACTGTGCATGCATAAAGCTACTATGACGTAGGCGTAAGAAAGGATTTTTATAAATTTCACCCCTTAAGGGATAAAATATGGGATGAAAGTTTGTATAAATCTTCTTAGATTTTCGACTGATTGAACTGAAACTACGCGAAAGTTTGTAAGTATGGATGGATGTTTGTTACTCATTTAAGTAAAAACTGATTTCCACGCGGGCGAAGCCGCGAGCACAGCTAGTTCAATATATTATTTAGTTAATACGGTACTTCATCAGTATTACAAGGATCCAGAAAGGCCCAATTTTCTAATGTTACGTTTTACAAAAATAACAAGAGTCGTATTTTATTATTCCGTTTTTATGTGAAAAAAAATATTCTTCCTGTTCCACTCATAACATTTATATAACTTATGCTATGGGTATTCATAATTTTGAATAAATAAACAGAACAAATGCGTGTCATAACACGATTGAATGAATGTTGAATTGTATTGATTGAAATGTTTATAATGAAACCTAATACATTTTATTTTTAGACAGTTACATAAGACCACGGACTGCATGGCCCACAGAGCGGCAGATGTTTGCGATATAATCTTACCTCACATTTTAATAGAAACAAAATTCAGCGAACATTTCACTCACGTTAGTACATAAATATTATTTAAATTACAGCGACCCTCTCGAATAGAAACATTTCCCCTGCGGACGTAATCGTAAATCTGAACCCTTAGCATTTTCACTCCGTACGTTGCGTAGTACGACTGCAGGCTGTATTATTTTGCGCTGATACATTTGTAAGTGCCATTTTATTTTGTACTTTGCGAGCAATATTGAATTCCCTCATTGCGGAACCGAGCGATTGACAAGGCGTGAAGGCGTTCATTAGATCGGCCTATGTTTGATGGTAAATCACAGCGTAAAAAAAATGTATAATGATAATGACGATGATGAAAAGAATCCACATGTTACTTTTGGGTTATTTTAAAATATATCTTGGATAATGAGTATTTATCCAAGAAATATGTATTATAATGAGTATTTTGAAATACGTGAACGTAACTTCATGCCTGTAATCTCCAAAAAAGTAGGCAGAGCAATGCAGAACACTCCCTCGTTTCACCAGTTAGGTTTACGCTCGCTTTGGAATAGGTGGTGAGCCTATTTCCACACACCAGGCACACATCCAGACTTCAAACGACTACTAGAAAATCTAAAATAGAAAATTTTAGTAGTGCCCGCCCCGGGAATCGAACTCGGGACTTCCCGCTCAGCAGTCGGCAACCACTAGGCCTATCAAACAGTCGATGAGATTTAATAATGTATAAAAAACACGGCAGGTAAGTAGGGATGGAAATAATTCTGTAACTTGGTACTCTTTACCTAATCGAAGAATTGAAATTTACGGTAAGTACCGTAAATTTTTTGTTTGACTGCCTCATTGGATTTTCTGAGTTGAATTTCCTGGCAAATATTAACTCGGAGTCTAATTTAATAGCTTATAATATATAAACAAGTGGGTAAAAAATAAAAAAGATGCATAGTAAAATGTTCGAAGGGATTCCAACAAAGAAAGGTATTTTTAAATTTATTCTTACGTACATTTCATTAGAACATACGTCTACGTCCTTATAGTATCTTTTCAAGGACAGATCGCGTATAGCTTTTGATATAAATAGATCCTTTGAATAACGTTAACCAAATATGATACAAGTAGAGGTAATTTCAACGGAAATGATGTAGTCAGAACGCTATTTGTTCCAGAAAATAACTGCTGACATAGATACGTTTATCCACCATACATTCGCTTGCTCCCAGCCTCCCCCAGGTAAGCCGCGGAAACCTAGAAAAGACCCAATAACAGTTTTATAGCACGCGTATATGATGCGGAATTAGTTTTCATCTAAGATCTTTTCGGAGCGATACGACATGGTACCCCTTAATATATACACTAGCCACAAATAGAGATTTCCGTTAATTATTTAAGTGTTGGCAACAACTATTTTTCATAAATATTTCGTTCTTTGAAAATCGTTTTTTATAAACATCCTATTTTCATTCTATTCAAAAATTTGTGAATAAGAGTTTCTGAGGTTATAACATACATTTTTATAGTTAAGTGTTTTTTTTAAACAAGCGAAGTAACATGCACCAGTGCGTTTTACAAATAATTAGTGTATCATTTTTTTAAAAAGCCCTGAACGCTTAGAAATTAAAATTGAAACTCGAATCAACTAATACATTAGTTAAATGTTGCTAGCAATGTTTATTTGTAATTTCCTGAAAAGGACAACCTTACTCGAAGTTCATTATTAGACTTCGGGCTGAATAAAAAGTGAATCAAACGTGTTCATTATAAGTAAATTATACCATTTTTATTATTACAATTTTCTTTGAGGTAGGCCACAGATAAGCATGAGCGCTAGTATCTACTTGTGACTTATATTTTCAGATAAAAAATATGGCTTCAAACACACATACCTGTGGTCTCGGAGTGTTCAAAGGAGGGTTTCAAGTTCTAGTTTTAAGTATCCACTTAATATCATTGTAACTATATCATGTCAAGTTTAAGATCTTTGCAAGTTTTGGGCTCTATGATACGAGTACGTACTTATCCTGTGATGTAAAAAGTCCTCATTTCATGTAAATAAATTATAGGGAACTCGGGTTTATGTAATAAATTGGTTGACCGAGTACGATAAGTAAATACGATATGTTGAACGTTCAGATAATTAATTACATATAGGACAAAAAATTGCACACGACGTCTGAGAACGATATATCACACAATTGATCTGATGGCGGATAATCCGATAACGAGATTACGTCAGGCTGTGGGTCTTGACCGTTACAACCATTGCCAAATCTTTTATTCACTTTTATTACCAGACCATTTAGACTTACTCTTATTATTTCTTATGTAGAGTGATAATAATTATTTTTATGTACTTACTAGTTTTATTTTTTATCTATATTTCTTATTATTATTCATTTAAAAGTACTTTGTGTTATTGAATTCTATTATTTAAAATTATCATATTCCTTGATATTGAAGGTAGAGTATTGCGTAGGACTGTGAAAGCGTTGTGGGTACTAGCGTTTCTACTGCAAAGCGAAAGTTCTTACGCAGCTGTTTATCACATTGAACTCTGTCAATTAATTACCGTACAACTAGCAATATGAATATAAATAATAATAGTAAGCTGTTTATTTTCTCAACTATCGTATAAAATATGTACAATATTATCTTTACTCGGGTTTTAAAATTTATGAATTAATTAATTTTTACATGTGCTATAAAAATATGATTTGCATAGGGTTGTAAAAGATTTTAAATTAATAACTTGTATAATTAACTATATACAATATAAGTATATTTATCTGACACAATATACTTGTAGATTTTATAAAATATTATATAATTATTTTTATACATTCCATAAAAATATGTATATGGTATGCGAATTGACAGAGATATTTCAATTTAGACGCTTCTTGACATTTTTCGATGGAAATTAGTTTCGGACGAAATATATTTATATTTTATATACATATATACGACATACATTATTATGTGTGTTGCCAATAATATGTATAGTCGGTATAAGCCCGGCCTAGATCTGCGAGGGTCGAATCACGTCGGGACATCTTGCCCGAGCCTAATGCCCGGATTGTAGGGGTTGCTCCCATTAACTGCTCTTACCGAGAATAAAACCGTGCTTGGAGCCAACATTATTGGTCAGTAAGAATTGTTTATCCTTAGAGATACAACACAATTATCCACAGACCACGCCGCGCGTTTGGTTTCGATTCCCGACTCAACATACTCGAATGTCCGTCAGTTTTGTGATTGTTTATAATTTAAACGTAACTTCACGCCTGTAATCCCCGAAGAGATAGGCAGAAGAATGCAAAACTCTCCCACGTTTCACCAGTTACATTTACGTCCTACTATGGTGGTGAGCCTAATGCCATACACTGGGCACATACCCAGACTCGGAACCACTACTAGAAAGTCTAAATTAGATAATTTTGTTGTGTTTGACCGGGGAATCGAACCCAGACCTCCCGACTAGCAGTGGCAATTGCAACCAACACGACCAACGAAGCAGTCAGTTTGTCAGTAAGTTTTACCATTCCATTTATCTAATGGAAGAATATTTCCTTTTGCATACATGTTTATTGTACAATAGCTATTATTACTACGTCACTTTGTAACGTTACACGTACAAGCAGGGATGTACTGACATACTTGAAAATTAGATGATTTAGGAAAATGTATTTCAATTAATAATCTATACCTATAGGAATAACTGATGCTAATGCTGGAGTTGTTTTCGAAGTTGGCTGTCGACGTCTATTGACGGCAAACATTATTACTGACTAATTGTTCGTTCGCTATTTTCTGCGCTCAAAACGAAAGTTCATTCACAATGAGGATAATACAGTAATAAAACGAGCCAAAAATAGAATACTGTTATATAAGGTGTATGTATTTTGATCTATCAATCGTTACAAATTCAAATGAGCATACATTACTTAGTAAATACGTCGAAAAATAATTCAAGATGGTGGCCGTTCTGTTCACATATTAGTGAGGGTGGCAAAACATTAGTGTGGTCACAGGTTTTTGTGGTTGATTAAAATACTTAGTTCACACCTCAATACCTCCGTGGTATTTCTGTAACCGACGGACGCGGCAAAAAATTTGAATAGCACTGCTACCTAGGGCTGTGAGGTTGTCGCGCGTTATACATATATATATAACAAGAAAACAATAATTTATTATTTAATTACATTTTAATAATGGAACAAGCTTACACCGCGTTTTGACACAATATTATTTTCTATTTTCCGGTTCCCTTGCAAGTACTAAAGCTAAAGATTTCAATGATGTCATTGGTGTTAAGATTTATTTTACATTTTCGACTTGATAATCGGTTTCACATTCGACAAGTGTAAAAAAAAAGTTGAGTGTGAACGATCGTCAGTCGCGTGAGATGCAGTCCGTTCGCAACCCTAGACACACAAGTAATCGAACCGTAGCGAAATGACCGGGATTGGAGTGAACTAATACTTGCTTCGCACGCCAAAACATCTTCGCTTCTGCACGCTTCGCAAAAATAAATGTTTTACATCATTAAGCGATTAAATTGTTAAATTATCATCGAATTTGTAAAAAAACACTTATCCGCCCCTCTCCGCCACGCTGTATCGGACGGAGTTGTAATAGTTAAATTATTTAACCAATTGCAAATTATTTAACCAATTAAAAGTTTCGGATTATATCATACAAACGACAACTGAAAACCTGATTTGTAGACAAATTAAAAATGGTAAAACATTTCATATCAATATTTTATTTTCATTACGATTTGTTCTCTAGGAGCTCCTAATTCAATCCATAATTAAATTTTCATCTGAATATCAACATTGATATAAAGTATATTACTGCTTAGCACCTCAACTATGTTTACTTAAATATGATACTTGCTTTTAGAATGTTTGTTACAATTATGAATTTGAATATTTTAATATAAATTTATAATTCAATTATAGCAATTATGCGGGCAATATTAAATTATGTCCAGATATACTGTTGATACTGTCAAATTAATTTTTCGTACGAGCAAAATTTACAACTCACGCTATTTACTACCATGAAATTTGCTATAATTCCTTAGAATCTTAAGTGGATTTTTATTAAAACGAACAGTAAAATAAACATGCTTGATAATATAAAATTTTCATTAGTGATTAAGTTATTAGGAGCGCACGGCGGTTAAAAGGTCATCCAGTCCGGTCATAACAGACGACGAGGGTTAATCTGCCCAATGAATCTCCATCAGCAGGTGGGCGCCATCTGTTGATGGAGTTCAATTATCCTCTCAATACTCATTGTTCATTAGTTTCCGCCGATCGGCTACCACAGTGCGCTCGATTTAATTTACTATCATTTCACGCTCTCCTGTCCTCGAGCAAAAGTCGTGGGAACTAGTTTTCTTTATGTTTTTTTTCATCATAATTACAACTGATCCTCCATTTATAGGTACACAGGACAAAAAACGACAAGAGGCATGTCATTGTTGACAACGAGAGCTTTGAAGCTCCGCTTTTTGTCATAAGAAGCTTTCATGTCTATTTATAATTGATACATATGTATTTAAGAAACATTTTTGATAATGACGTCACATAAATTATTAATCAGTATTTTCAGAATAAATCTACGACGTCCGTTGGTTTAAGATTCATACCTAGTTTAAGTACGTTTGGTTGTAATACTTATCGCAGTATGTCAGTTTTTTATTAATTATTCATTCAAGTACAAAATAATTATACATCCCATTTAATTATAAGTTAATAAAAATAAATGTTGTCGTACAATAGAAACATATCTTAATATCTGCGGGTAGGTATTTAGTGACCGACAAAAAAGAATCAGCACTACCCATTAGATATGACCACGCTGTCTGATTGTGTGTACGATATAAAATTGGCCAAAGAGCGAATGCGATCAATACGAAGGATATGTGTCAATTGTAACATACGACGACCAATCAGATTAGTCAGGACAGTTCTATATTTCTCAATCTATTATGTTCAGTGTAGAATAATGCAAAAATACAGAAGAAAAAAAATTGTTGGAATGATTGAACAACTTTTATTTTGGTCTATGAAGATAAACTAAATACTATTATATAAAATAACAGTAAATTAATAATATCTTGGCATTTATTTATTTTTATTTATTTATCTATATTTGGAAAATATACATATTTCACGCATGGTTTTCTAATCTAACGTATCTTTTTAATCTTTAATATATAATTGTTACGAACTTTGAAATAGGCAACAGTTGGTAGATTTACACAGGCAATGGGTATTAGTTCAAGACAAGTAGAAAGTCTTGGAGAAGTCTGTGTTCACTATTGGAATGAAAGACGCGATGATATACATATAAGAAGTTAACAAATTACTTTTTGTTAAGTTGTTAAATCTCGTGCAAATATAACATATGGCAATATACTGCATGCTAAGTTAAAGATTAGCATTAAGTAAGTTCGATTCAAAATCACTTCAATTAAGAATATGCACCGCATAAAAACATTCGAAGAGTCACGACGTAGTTTTTGTTGTTATCTAGTACGTACACGTGTGATCGACGTATTGTTTCACGAGCGAACCGCGTGCTGAAGCGGTGCGTTTGTAACGACACTTAAGAACTCCTGGCGTGCTGGCTATGATCCACTGCAAAAAATGCAATACGTCATTTTTTACATATATGAATTTTTGTTCATTTATTACTTCAGAATGTTAACTTTATACAGAATATATTGATGTGATGGTATTATCTATGCATGTATATCCGGGTGTCAATTAAGCGGTTTTGATGTGTTGGATTATGGTACTTAAGAGTATTACTTATGTACGTCTTCATGTCTTACTCGTAATGTTTGATGACTTACACTTAATCATATTCAACTAAAAATACACTAAATTTCCTTTTACCACTTCTGTGAACAATTAGTTAAGAATCTATAGGCGTTTTAACTGACATTGATTTTACATTTTTGTTATAAAATTTTACACTAACTCACTATGTAAGATTAAAGACGATTTCATAAAAATATCGTTTTTTGGACACATAAAAAAGTCAGTACAAGTTAAAAATTTAATTGTCAAAATATTTCCAAGCCGTCCGCAAAGTGTTAAAGTAAGTACATAATTATATAACTCACAAAGAAATTAAACTGAGAATGGAAACTTCCTGGCAATTCGGTTCATTTCCACGATTCCATTTCCAACTCCTAATGTCTGGATGAACGGCGCATTCAGCTCCATAAGGCTGTATGTGTACATTTGTTGTATCAAATTATATATTTAATAGGGTTAGAATTAGTGATAAATTCTGTACTAAATTGCAGGTATAGTGTAGAAGTGCAGTTCAGTCATAACGCCTGACAATGCTCTAATGCAGTAATATCATAGTATATTCGATATTTCTTCACTTAATTCGATATTTGTACTCTAATGGGGCGTAAGTTTATAAAGAATTTTGTATAACAAAATTGCATAAAAAATTTCCTGTTTGGAGATGATTTTTATATCAAAGTTTTTATTCAAAACTACGTTATCGTTTCTTTATTATTTCTTGACTAAAGGTTGTACATGAGTATGTTTAAACAAATTTTGTTTTAAATACATTTAGCTCCACGTGTCTGTGCGGGATTTATTCGTAACTATACAAATTAATGTTTACTGTAGCTGTTATAGTACATTAATGGCCTTAAACTTTAATAATTACTGGTAAAAGTATTACGGTTTGTTACATAAATATTGTCACAAATAAAACGCTTCAATATATAAAACCAAGCGCATTAGAACCGTAGATACGTACGCCAAGTTCTGAGCCGACGTTCCATTCCCAAGCAACGTGAAACATTCAATAAAAAAATAAACGAAATAAATAATTCTCAGTAGCAAACACGTTACATATAAATATACTGTATACAAATACAACACGCGAAACGTTTCACCTTGCAACAATTCTAACAATTTCCGACCCCTAAAGTTAGTTCGTTCACCCCCGACACTAGCTTTGCATGCTCGGTGCGCCGGCGCAGGTATTTCCGGAGGGCGTCGGCGGGGGCCGCTGCGGGGAAGGCTCGTGGGAGCCCGGC
>DWEJ01002586.1:0-11311 GCA_018245835.1 Mysoria sejanus stolli | reverse complement strand
ATATAAACGATTTTAATTACAATAATTAAATTTGTTACCAATCGTAATTGTATTATTTAAATTAATTGCATTAATACCTATTTGTTTTAGATTAATTTTGAAAGTTGTGTTCTCTATTGTGTTCATTTTTTTATGATTTAATTGCCATACGTACCTACATCACGCTTGATCAAGCAGTATTTCGTTTTAAATTACCGATTTACGAGTAGCCGTACTTATTATATGACCATATTAATGTCTAACTTTCCGAGGCTGTCTACTGAGTCTCTAGACTTAGCCATCATTTTCTATTTATAACTGGTCTGTCATTATCGAATTACAACTGTTTAGTCTATGCTCGTGTACTGTTTATAGTCTGTGCCATGTCTTTCGCGCTCTTTTGATTTGATACATTCATTGCAGTTTGTCATAATATATATTTACATGATTAAAATATCTAATTTGCGTTCATTGTTATTTTCATTTATATGTCCGAATTCATGATATACGCTTTCTGAGCGACATATTATGTATCATAGCTAAATTTGTTGAATTACTTCATAGAGTATTTTCAAATGTGTGTATTATGTAATAAATATAAGTATGTGTATAAATGTATGTATAAAAAAATATAAAATAAAACGTTAAAAGTATTAAACATATATGTACTATAAAATATCACGTTGAATTTCCATTTTTATTGAATACAGGTCGTACTTGTAATTATAAAACATCTTTGCGCAAGTGAAGGTATCTGCGGAAATTTCGTAGCTGTACAAGGGATCTGTTTCATTGCGATCTGGAAAAGAGAATAGATACAAATAGATACAATATGTTTCGTTGGAAACTCTGACTGCTGTAGTGGTTTGCGGGAAGAGTGGCTAGTGAAAAGTATTGACTATTGAAAAATGTGTGGGTTCTATCCTCATTCAGAACATTTGTTTCCTGTCAGGGATTTCTGCGATAAGAATAGTTTATAAAAATAACGACTTTATCAAATGGTGCGGAAATAAGTTTTCTCGAATTGTACAAATTTGGATTATCGTTAGTTATGGTTTCCTGTTTACTAAAACTAAAAACCCATATAATTCTAAACGTTACCTATCTAACCTAATCAATTGAGATGTATATTGACTTAACTGGAAAGACGATATTATAACTAATCGCTAACCGCATACGGTGCGACGCCAACATCTGTTATTTCCACAGGCAAGTTGTCTAAAATAAGAAGTTTTAACGAGTCACCGGCCAGTGCCAGTAACTTTATAATTTCGTAACGCGTCCACATCCCGTAGATTAAGGTGCCCTCTACAAACTCCCGTGTTAATTAGTTGCTTACATTCCATTTTCGGCGTTGGACACCAGTCGCGGTCGTTCCAAATCGGATGCGGTAACATTTTACTCGGCTGTTAGTAAACATGCGGTAGCTGACCACAGAATATTATTTTTTGTACAAGATATTGAACATCGTGAGGAAACCGGCATACCTTGGAGTTCACCATAATGCTGTCTAAGGCTTGTGAATTTTGACTCCGTACTTGGCCATCCTGGCAGATTATGACTGTCTCATTCTGAGGGATGATCCGTGACCAACAGTGGAATTATAGGGTGTTGATTATGAGACAATTTTTTAAGGAAATTTAAAAGAAAATATTAATTAAGAAACTAAAACTAATAGAGAAATTTTTAATAATGGAATTATTCTCGTAATCTATTAGAATATTTAAAATAGTGGAAGTTTTTTATCCTCCTCCGGCTAGCTCTATGAGGATTACAGGCGTACCTACCAATTATTACGTTTGAAACTACTTTAGCTAGTACCTACAACGTTCTATTGTTGAATTGAATCACGTTACTTGTGCAAGAGTTAAGAAATCAAACCAACAAACATTGAAGTCCTTGACTTTACGGTCTATTGACTCCAGTAATCTAATTATTTTTATCGCCTTGCGGTATTAAATCAATGCGTTTACACGTGAAACGTGACCTCCGCGCATAATTTCTATGCACACAATGCACGCCATAAATCCGCCACAAACAGCAATCGATTTAAATCAAACGCATTTCCAAACACATTACTGTAGTAAGCGAAACCAAAAGAGCGCTCAACACATCGCGCTGTTGGCGCGATATTGGGATTCCAGTCAGCTGCAAAAACAAACATGGCGCGCTAATGCGTGTTTCGGAAATTGACGTCGGATGTCAACTTTATGTTAATTCGCTATGAAAACTTACGCTATTATTAATCTGATTGATATTTGATTTGAAAAAATATGAATTGGAATGTACCTGCAACCTGATTAAAAAGAGTATGAACTGAGACCGAGTTGTCATTTTAGTTTGTCGTGGTATAAATGGGGTATGTGCGATAATGGCGCCCTCCTGGTTTTGCTCGTTTTCGGGAACACATCCGCACTGCAAACATAATGGTTGTATTATCCTATTTTTTTAATATTATTAACGCGAAAGTTTGTGAGTATGGATGGATGTGTGTAACTCTTTCACGTAAAAACAACTGAATGGATTTTAATGAAACTTTATAATAATATAGCTTATACATCAGAATAACACATAGGCTACAATTTATAAAGATATTCTGTGAATTGTCTAAACTATCAAGTACACGTAACGTAAGTAGGACATGTCGAGCTGGCGTCCGCATTGCTCATCCCCCCCCCTGACTCTCACCCCTAGCTCATCTGCTCATATTTTTAGTCTAGGTATTTAATTTTTTCCTTTGTCTGTGGAGCAACATATAAACTACTTTTCATTGTAGAATTTGTATTAATTCGGTATTTATGTGAGAAAAACTTTGTGACACACTGATATCGACGCGGGCGAAGCCGCGAGAACATCCATATTACTGAGGCCGTTCATATATTTAGATTTTGAGTGAATGACGAGAGTGAAAAATGTAGAAGAAGATGTTTTAAACAAAGAGATATCACTCAGTGCCCTCTGTCCCCTCCGGGAGGGACTCGTTGTGATGATGAAATTATTTATAATGAAATTGTAAGTTTGTTATGTGATGAGCTGTGTAAATAAATAGTCACACAATAATGAAATGTATGTATTGTGTTTATCAAATAATTCAATAAAGTTTTCTCTTATTACATTTTTGCAGAAGTACTGAATTTAATCAAGTGAATTTTCCTAAGTGAGAAGCAATCGTGTACATAATCCGTTACGTTTTCTGAACCTGTAAGTACATGTATAAAACCGTAGGTAGGTTGCTTAGGCGAAAAATTAAGTAAATATGACAACAGTTTCCGGATTGGGAAACCAAGTCCAGCTGCCTATATTCGACCCAATATTGTAATAACGGCCCACGTTTAGCGGTTATTTGAACAAATGTTTCGTTTTGAACCATTGTTAGTTCAGTATTGTTATGTGAACAGTTGGCTATGTTGTCAATATTAATTTCCTGGAAACGGACAACTCATAGACGTACAATATTCATACATTTGTCATCATCAAGTTGTTTTTTTTTATATTTATTTACCTATCAAATAAGCGACGGGCCTTCTGATCGTACTTGAGTGGTGACCGCTGCCTACGAAGACGGCCCATATCGAAGCTCTCTAGGAATATCTCAGAAGGACTCCGTAACCGTAACATGGTATTAGTATTATGGCAAGCCGAAGTAAAACAAAGACTTAAATATTTAAGATACAACCCCCTTTTTTAAGACTTAACCCCTTGAGCAAAAATAATTGACATGTTGTATACAAATAAACAAAACTCATCGAGTTCCTAACAATTTTATGTCAACACGTTTGTTTTCAAAACTCATCTAATTTATTATAGCGCAAGCTGGTAGGCGTTGCCTATTGTTCGCGATTACTCAACTGCATGTTGGAATAACAACAGCCTTAAATGTTAACAGCCCGGTAACAATACTTTCGTAGTGCTGCCCCCTGCGGTTCAATAACGTTAACATGTTATGGTAGTTTCGTAATATCGTAAATTGTTCCATTATTGAATATTGGTAAATCCTAAAATTTGCATTGTTTTTTTAATAAATTAAATCAAAACCAAACTTGTCATTTCATTATGACTATTAGGTGATCGAATGGCTAGAGTTATAAAAAAAGCATAGAAGAAATTTACTAGATAGTATTTAGTTTTTTAGCAAGAGTTTAAGGAGTTTAAACAAGTCATAAAAAATACTAATAAATGACTTCATATGACTTTATAATAAATACTTTCGATGACAGCACATTTTAATATTTATGGTCGAATACTTTGAATAGTATTTTTTTTTATTTTGACAATTTTTTGTTATGACAAATCAGCAAAATGTACAGGATAGTTAAGCGCTGGCATCATTTCTAATGTAGACCATAGACAATGATAACCACCGTCATGTGACTGGCCCCTCTGACTGCTGTTTACGCTGTGCGATACAAACAACTTCGTGATCGACCAGTTTGCTAATCGTGGGAATCGCCGGGGCTTAATGGCTCCGGCCCAACGATAGATCTGTTTTTGACCGTTTAATGTGCAAGGCTTTAAATTTTAAAGTCCACCAAAAATAGAATATTGCACAATGTACAATAAATAAATTTTAGTTATAATTTTTTTTTAAACTTTTCTGAAAATGTCTAATTCTGTTGATTTTCATGTGAGAAGAAAAATAAAATGTGTCTAAATAAAATTATTATAAGTTGCGCTTATTTGTACTATAATATCAAAATATAATTATGCAAATTTCCAAAAGAAAAATTCTTAATACATGACACCTGTGAACTGAGGTTGGTTACTTTCAAGTACTTTATGGCCTTCGCCAGGTTTCAAGCTAAAAGTATCAGCAATAATGGCGGAGAAGTTTTCATAATGATAACATACATCAGATTCATGAAATTATTTTGCATAATCAAATTAGTCAGAATTATTCTGTATGATGTTAATAGCATTAATAAGAAAACAGCACTTTTTATTATTGTCATCACGTTTGGTCCTTTACTGGGTAGACAGAGAGCCCCGAGTGTCAAATATTGTTATTCTCAAAGACCTGACGTGCTCCTTCAAAATTTTTTAAACAACATAATATTTTCGTAATAATTATTAAACTATATGCAAGGCTCAAAAGCGTAATAGAATGGTTTGTTCCAAGGAATCGACAACGCTCTACAGAATGTTCACAAACGAGTAATTGTTCAGCAAATGCTTCGCCGGATGCGCACGCGTCGTCTCGCTTAGGGTTGCCACCTTATTTGTTTTGAAGAGAATACCAAACGAGTACAGAGTAGTCAAAAGTTGAACATCCCTAATACACATTGAAAAAGAAATATTGTTCTGAATGTATTGTTCTGTGTCAGTTAATTACGGTAATATAATTATTAAACATACTTATTTCGAATTTTTAAATGCAAGTTATATATTTTTTTATTCGCCTTTGCTGCCGATGCTCCTTCAAATGAGACAATATACGCATACTAGAATATGTTTTAGGAAAGCTCGAGTTTCTGTCTCAACCCTATCCTCCCACCTCCGCCTCGCACCTGCGACCTTTACCCGCACTGCGCTGTATAATTATGTGCGTTTAGTTTTTAGCCAAGCTACTTTAAATGTCCATTATACGGCTATTAATCAAGTAAGATAGGATTATTAGTATAAATAATACCCGCTGTTTGTAAAGTCAATCTTCTGTTACATGCTTCTATGACGTCATGAAAATTTTTATGATATGGTAATTTCAAAGTCAATTGTAGTACATAAATGCGCTGATTTAAAAGGACATTACTGACTCATTTTCATGAATCATGAATATGTTGTTGTTTGGCGCTAATCCTTATATGAGCTACTCCTTATAATGTAATACAGACATTAGAAAGGCACACAAGCTAATTTCAACTTGAAATAGGAACAGAATTTTAAAATGTGTTGTTAGTAACAATTTTTAAAGCCCTATTCATAAACTCTTAACAGCACTGATTTAGTTATTGAATGCATTATTTCACTTGATTATAAGTATTTTATTATAGATATACTCCTATTATTATAATACTCCTATTATTATAAATACGATTGGTTAATGTCTGATATGTTTTAAATATGTAAAGTAGGAACGACACTCGTAGGTTTGGGTTCAACCTATTTCCCCATACATAACACTAAAATAATATTTCGAATATTTTGAAAACAGTATATTTAATAGGATAGATATTCTAAACATTTATGTGTAATAAACAAGTTATAGCAGTAAAAGTTTTATGTTCAAAAGAGCTGCTCCTAAGACAATAAAAGATCACAGGTACCTCCTTCCGCGAATAGACCGCCCCTAAGAGAATAGGGGTTCCAACATGTGCTGAATGAATAAAGGAATGTTCTAGTGTCGTATAACGATGCTCACAGCTTCCTCCTTGCGGCGTACAAAAGGGGATATCATTAAAGTATGAAGAACTTTGGCGCCTATAACACACTTTTTAATGGCAATAACGAATAATTGTTCAGCAAATTCTGCACTCGATGCCTTCATCATGTATGGCAACAGCTTCACCCCCCATTCTATAGCAGATCGTAAACGTAAATGATGAAACGTTAGACTGTACCTACTGTACTAACTCTGCCTACCTCCACGGCGGTTAAGGGTTATATATATACGGGTCCGTTAGATATTATTACTTTTGGCAGAAGAATGAAAATTTTCTAACGTTTCTTGCAACTAACTTTTGAATAATAATATTAAGAAGTTAGTGACTTTAAATGTAATAATGATATGATTTTAATTGTCTGTGTATATAATGTTGACATAACACTAAGCAATAAAATAAAATAATTCACATGATTCACACATTAATTTGGCAGGATAGGGCACATTGTAAATATATTTTCATCTGTGATATTATAATTCCTTTTCATAATAAAATATATCATTTCTGTATAAGTATTGTTAACTCGCACGAGTGGTAGACTACGGGTGTCATATTTCCATTGGGAAAGGAGACCCAGGACCAAAAGTTGATTATGATCACTGAAGAATACATATTAACAACATCTTGGACATATCCACACACAGCTATATGATATCAAATTAAGGGTCAACAGAGCTTGTGTTATAGTAGCCTGAGAAACTACATATATACATGTAAATATATAATTAAACAGTTTTTATAGGTATACATGTGTGGTTGTCTCCAGGCGCCGGCATGCTGAAGCACGTGGCCGTGTCGCCGCACCGCGCGCGCGCAGACTCCGTGAGCCTCGCGTCGTCCGCTTCCTGCTGCAGCCTCGGCTCGCTCGAGCACCGGCACGACTCCGTCGCCGACCTCTCGCATCGCACTGTGAGTGTTCACGTATTCCACGATAACTTAGAGAGCTGCAGATAAAATGTTTTGTTTACTATAATGAACCAGAAAGTGAGCATCAACTATCAAATTTCTTTATCCTTACTGACCTGACTTGCATCATCTATATTCATGTGAGCAAGCATTGAAAATCGAAAACGATCTGCAATTTACTAGAGTAGTAGCGTAAACTATTATTTTACAACTAATTCGCAATTTTTTTTATGAATACTATGTAAAAGACGTAGAAAAACAAGTTTTCAATAATTATGAAAATATAACTTTGTCGCTGTCGCTCATAGCACGATATTTGAATTTGACTATAATTTAAAACTGTTTTCTCCATACTTGTTAATTTCTCGGCATACAAGTAAAATACATACATATATTAAGGTTAGTCCAATGTATTAACACCGTCTGTCTTTGATCCGTACACATAAGACAACCAATTGCGGCACGTGTGTGTGTGTGTGTGTGTTTGTGCGTGAGTGTGAGTATTTTAAATTGCACAAATTTAGAAGAAATTACACACGTTCGTAATGGACAGCCACGGAATTATGGTATCGAGGGAGCTCTAGAGCGGTACAAAAGCTCTTGGCTAATTGTGGAACCCACGCTCTTGTGAAACTTTAAACGCAACGCTACCATTTGGGAAACAATAAGACATATCATATTTTAGTGTGTTTTTAAGTGTGGACCCCTCTTCAGGAAATCACGAAACCACATGGCCAACAAGGCTCTCAGTCATGTGCTAGTTTAAAATATTATTTTGCTTAATCTCAGTGCAGGAAAGTCTTGCTCATTGATATGAGTTTGAATTTATTCAATTCAATGTGAAGTTTCTCATATGCCGCTTTGATCAATGGCGTGTTGCGAGATTTCGTGATGGTTTTTGGCACACATCAACATCCAGCGGATGAATGTATAGAAAATGTCATAATATGTAGTGAAAATAAAATGTTTCTAATATTATTAAAAAGTGAAATTAAAATAAGGTTTTTAAATAACAATTGTTACAAGTAAATAATAATTGTTACATGGTCTCAAAAATAACCAACATCAGACTGTGTCAGTACACTGCTGGATCTTGATTCCGAGTTCCTTCTTATTAAGTGCCTTGTCCGACGATTATATGTATTTATGAAAGGGTGATCACTGATCATAAGAAGTTTTCAAAAGTCTTCTTAATTTGCACTTTGGGTCATTATGCAAATACGGACCGAGTTGAACGGAATTTAGCGGTGACAAGTACGAACCTTGGCGATGCCGCGTGTCAGTCGGATTCACATTAAAACATCAAAACTGTATAAATTATATTCAATATTGTACTGTAGCATTACGTATATTATTTAACTATTAGTAGTTGGTAACACAACTTGTGTGGCTCTTTAGAAACCAATCTCCTTCGACGGTAAAGTGCCATTATGTCAGTTCCTTCCGCCGTGCGTGCTCCAGGCTTTAATGGATCTATAATAATGGGAATAAAGTGCACATCCGTTTATCTAATATTGAAATCTCTGCAATCATTTCGCACTTACAACATTACGTCGTTTGTCAAATGTAACTGTAAACAATATTCATTTCGCCCAATGCGAAATAAAAATTTCGTTTGTTCATATGTTGCACTTTATCTGTTTTGTAAGCAGTATAATTATGATAGGAATACAGTTACACAGCGGGATACAACTTGAAAAGCAAGTTCCAAGTCCATCATCGTACTTTCAAAAGCTGATGGATCGAATCTTATCAATAAACCGATGTAGAGACGACGCTAATTTGGATGACGTCATGAATTTGTAAAATGATATGGATATCCACAGTTTAAATTTAAAATTGGGTAGAGGCTAAAAAAAACAATATTATTTCAATTACGTACAATACGTTTTGTGAAATGATTTTTGTTAGGTACAGCATAAACTTGTTTGTTTACTTGAAAATGTTTAGATGTTAGGTAGATGTACTTCTGGACTAAAATGTATCCTTTAATAATATATATCTATAAGCAGAACAATTGATTTCTGATTAATTTACGTTTAGTTCCACAATGAAATTAGTACCGTAAGACTAATTCCATAGTGTGTGTTATAGAATTTTATTACATTTTTCCTTATAGATGAGTAATTTTACTAACGAAGAACGTATCGAAACTTTATTGCATTGAAAATAAATTCTATGCACCTTTGCTTCTGTTATATGTATATTAACATCGTTACTAGAATATTTTGAATACGTAGTTAGAAAACTACCGGGTCATGGTTAAATCTCCTACCAGTAGGCAATTTAATGAAATATAAACAACTAAATTAACAATAAGCTTACCACCTGTTCAACAGTGGGACGTAAACGTAAACGAAACGTAAACGAAACCGACGAATACTACACTGCGCTGCCTTCCGCTTTGGGGATTACAGGCGTGCTGTAACTTTTTTATATAAGTATTTATTCTAAATTAAAATGAATAATTTAAATAATCTTTAAATATTTCTACTTAGGTTTATATTTCTTATGTTACCCATCCATACATATACCCATCACAAGAAGTGAGATTAGAGGAAACATCTATCAACAGCATCATTTGCAAATGACGTTTGCGAGTGTTCATTTCAATCCAACTTCTCCATAATGAAAGCGAAAGTTTGGTCACCATGTTGGGTGCTTATGAATTTTTTATCCAGTTTCACTTTTGTTAACAGTGTAATTACGTTGTTTTCATCTAAGCAGCAAACGTGGGAACTGTTGACCGTCGGCAGCAGGAAGTGGATGTGTGCCCACGGTAGAGTTATCGCCCAATAACTTGTGTATATTTAATGTGTCAATATGTAAATTTGCTCCGCGTCGGCTTATTTTCAATTCCCCCTCCCCATCGTTGCTTATCAACAGCAAATTGCAACAAGTAATGTATATAGTAGGTATATATTTTTATGGTAGGTATCAACGACGTTAATATTTTTTTTATTTCTTGACGATTGGAAAATATTGAATGATATGCTATCAAAGTTGACCATAGACAATCTTAAACCTTTTGCATAAAGAGCTTCTAAACATAAGAAAAATTATAGAATAATATGTTCATTTGGAGACGTTCTGTTATAACGTACAAGTATTGTCACTTGTCCTTTTTTATTGAAACGCTTGAAATTGATAATTCTAATATCTCACGAAGCAACAATAATAAATTCCTGGTAACAATCGGATGACATAGACACTTCTTATACTTCCAAATTGAGGTATTCGTTATATAACGTAAACTGTTTAATTATACAATTCAGCTCGTCGATACGAATGAGAGACTTTTACGCGCCAAAATCAAGGCCAAGGTTGCTTCGGAAAAAACGAATGATCGCAAATTGAAACGGTCAAAACATTCTTAATTAAGTTTCAATTAATTGGTAACTTAATCTAATTTAGATGTTTCACTCTTTTTTAATGAAACAATTTTAATTTATGTTTAACATGAAGCAATTGAAACGTACGAGTATAGTTGTGATCTATCTGTCGTTTCATAGTTTTTTTTTAAATTCAGTAATGTAATTTTGGTCTTCGAGTTCAGGTTACGTTCTGTATTCCTTTTCGATGAGTAAATGACACGATTTATTTATGGGATTTATATTGACAAAATAATATTTAAATTTTATCTGTTTGTAGTTCTAGCATCTGTATAGTTCAGTAAACTTTCAGATACTAGCCCTGTGATGGATACCTCAATTATTCCGTCGAAGATGAGATATTATTTAAGGTCCTGTTCAACCCGATACTGTATTTAACGGGTGATTAGTAAGTCTTTAGCGTTTTCATATCTCGTTTCGTTGTTGACTCTCATTCATTCAAAGCTCGTCGCTCAGTACGGTTCACAGTTCACATCGTTCTAGAAGAGTTCACATAACTTTACAATATAAGTTCACAACTCAGGTTCACATCTTTGTGGCGAACAATCGCGAAATCATCGGTTATCTCAGTGGGCCATCGGATTTAATTAATAAGCCACCAATGTTCAGCGGCCATTTTGAATCAACAATAGCCCAAATCATCCCATTGTGGCCGGT
>DWEJ01002585.1:0-11311 GCA_018245835.1 Mysoria sejanus stolli | reverse complement strand
AAATAAGAAAAATTCATTTGTAGTGATCGACCTGGGAATCGAACCCAGGACCTCCCGATCCGCAGTAGAACTTGCAAACACACGACCAACGAGGCAGTCAAATTATCATCTATAATCATGTTTAATAATTTTCGAAAATGATAAACATTGTCTAAACGTTTAGTTAACTCTTACTTTACTGAGTAGGAACAAAGATAATTATGCTGTGGCAGATCCAAATTTACTGAAAATTCTCATTTCATTTTACATTTAGTTATCCTCTCCGTTCTAAGTATCACAAAGTGAAGTCATCATTATATTAGTTTCTCTATCACTCACCCCTTTCTAAATTTGAATTTCAGTCGCCTCATCTAAAACTCTCAGACCACTTGATTTATAATCCGTTCCTGTGCCGTAATGAGAATAAATTTGTTTAAAATCAATTCCTTTGGCTATTAGACTTGAGCAAGGTCGCTGTAACATTGAAATGAACTTCTGGCACGTAAATCAATATCTCTATTTTATTAAACGCGTCTCATTCAGTTTTCCCCGCGAGAATAATTTCTTTTTAAACATAATTTAATTTGTTTTTAAAAACGTGCCATTAAAATAGAATAAATTAAAATTGTGTCGATGTGGTCCTTTATTATAATATTAAATCGTATTTATACGCCACCTAAGCGATAAACTACAGAAGACCTTGAGGCCTCAGAACTATAGCTCTGATTTATTATATAAAAAACTGAGCTAGTTATTTTTTATATAAAAAAATGTATTTGTCTTCAGTGTTATCTAGCCTTTTTTCTGTTTAATACAGGGTAACCCTGTATTCAATCTCGAAAAGAACCAAATATGGATACAGTGAAGTAATTTGACACTGTATCCAAATTCGAGTAGAACAAAGTTCTTGTTGGGAACAGACAGATATGTTGCTCGTGTGGATTAGTTTGAATGCCTTCAGAACTTAATCTAGCACCAAACCATTGATCCATATTTTGATAATGTTAATTATTACTGCGTAAGAATATCTATTGGAACATTTAGTGTAACCTGACTGTAGCCTTATTACTCTTAACCCAATCCGAGCTGATTCTTCGCGAGCTTCCGCTAATCGCAACGTGTTTGTGGCAGAAACTGTTTATTCATTAAACGATTCGATGGCTAGTATCTAAGAAATAATGTGATCAAAATCGTCAATTCCATACCACCGTGATAACAGCGTTTTCACTTAATGTTCCCGTCTTAATATTAATAAACACACTTGATGTATACTTCAATTAACGCGGTCTTTTAACTGATACGACGAAAACACAGCTCCGTTATGTCGTATCATCCATTACTCTGACAATTAAGTGGGGGAGTTCTTACACTTAATGATAAAAATCAAGTCGATGTGAGCGTACAATCAATTGTACCAGTTACAATTAATTGTACCTACAGTTGTCATACACCAAGCTTATAAGGCCATGTCAATTGCCCAGTCCTCGAGTGTTGCAAATGTCCATGAGCCACTATGACCACCTTACACCAGATGTCCTATATGCCTGTTTATCATTCTACATATATAAAAAATAATTTTAACTGGTGAAACGTGGGAGTGTTCTGCATCCCTTTGCCTATCTCTTCGGGGATTACAGGCACGAAGTTCCGTTTTACTTTCCTATTTTATCTCGATTTAAATATTTTATGTAAGTAACTTTTACGAAATTATTTTACGATTGTATCCGATTATTTTCGATCTGGTAAATGAGGAGATACCCACAATTAATGGTGTATTTCTGGCAACTTAATTGAAGTAAAAACATGCGATTCCATTCTGCCATCCGATGAGGAAATTCTTAATGTATTTTTTGGCCAATTACCTACATTTATATAAAAAAATTAATTATATTCTAGATAACTCTGACATTATATTATGTTACGATGAAAGATTACACACTTCGTTCCAGAAATATAAGCAAGTATTGCAGAAATAGATTGTGAAATATACGCAGAATATTATTATATGTTACCTATTGTATACGAGTACATATGTGTATCCCGCAAAGAAAATCAGTGTGCGACATTCCGCAAGAAGTACCAACAAAATATAGAAAAATAAGAAAGATAACGATATTAAATATGTGATATTGACACCTAAATTCTAAACCACTTGCTCATAAACGCTTTTAAAATATAAATGCACATCGCCTACATATCCTTACAACATAGTTGTATTCCTACGTTTATCATTACGACGTGCAAGATATCATTATTGAGGAAATTACCAAACTACTTCCTCCTGACCTCCGGAAACATGAAGTCACGACTATTAATACCTGTAGTTTGTGTTATGTGTGCGATTTTATGACTTGCAAGTAGGAAAGAAGAATGTAGGTAACTCGAATGAGATTCAGCTAATATTTATACATTATAGCTTTCTGCACCTCTCTATAAAATCATTAACTGTATTGTACAAGTTATTAATCAATTGATTAATCTAAATGTAATCACAATTTAAACAAAAAATAATCTAATTTGAATTTATCTCGTATCTTTTAAATTCAAATTAAAGCGCCAATGCGCCTTGTGGCAGAAAATATGTACTGAGGATTGGCGATTGTGACAATATAATATAAAATCGAAGAATTATACTTAATATAATTAGTTCCGTTCTATGAATACTTCACAACTGCAAAGAAGCGAAATGAATGATCTTAAGGACTATTTTCCTGTATTAGAATAATGAAATTTAAAGTCACTCGTTAGTACAGAAGAAGTTTAAGAACTCTAGGTTCTTGAGGATTCGACCACATAATAGGAAGTATACTTGGCATTCATACTTGGAATCAGTGCTCGTGTGCCAACAGACCGTCGGTGGGTATGCCAGGCGTTTTCAACGCTTAATTTTTGTCAATATATTGCTTTAATGGGGTGCACGAAAGGAGCCTCCGCGAGCGGCGACTGTGTCCAATTAATTACACACATACTGCTCGGCGCACCCTGGACATTGCGACTAATCCTCTCACCACCACGGCTGACCGCACGTGATCAGCTATCGACTCGACAAAGAAGAAGAAGATTGCTTTAATATGATGTTTCAAATATGATTAATGTTAATAATACATTTTCAATACTGAAGCTTAAGTATGGCCTGCGTACCTAATTATAACAATTGTAATGAATACAAAATATGTAGTAGATAATTCTCTCCAAATCGTATTTACTACAGGTTTTGTAAATGATACAAACCGAAAAACAATAGATTTCAATATAATTTTTATATCTTTCGCCCATTATGTAAAAATAGTGGAATCATAATTTTAAACTTCACATTGTTAAAAGTTTAGTCGGGCTCCCGCGGAAGATATATTCATTACGCGCATGAATTACACTCACTGAAATATCCAATTAGACAGAGAATTTTATTAAAACACGTTTACAAGTGTTTGCAAGAGCGAGCAAATGGACGAAAACTACAATACCTAACGTTATAACTGCATTTTTTAAAATATCTATTCAAAATATTAAACATTCAGTTATATACACGCCCGGTCCCTCACCTGATAGGCAGAGAGTGCTGAGTAAGTTTTACATTCTTTTAAACATAAAAATAATATTTAAATATTTATATATTTAATTCACTTACAGTTTTAAAGTGGATATTACAGATTTTTTATCCAAGGCTTTCACAAAAACTTAACGTGTCTTGTAGCAGGAATTGAAAAAAAAGAAATACAGACTCGAGCCCCAAGCCAGAACCATTGAGCAGGGTCAATGCTTATATATACGACTACTTGACATATAGACTTATTGGTGCAATGGTCATGAACTTGACCGTTACGCTGGGTAGTAAATATGTGTATGATGAGCCCTAGTGCTTGTTCTATGTTTAGGCATAAAAATGTACATGTTTCTTATATGTATATGTGGAGTTTATCAGCTACATTAATTTTCCGCATGAATTTATTGCCTTGTGGCTACAACAACTTTTGTAGAACGTCTCTTTGTAGAACGTCTGAAAATCAGTTCGAAGTCGTCATCATAAACAATCTTACCGTTTATTTCGTTCTTTTGTTCTCACGCGGACGGTTTATCACAGTGTGGATTGGAACCAATACTTGTCGCATTTGTCAACTACGTGTCAGCCAGAAGTAACGTTCCCACAGCCCTTTTCCTCACTAGAATTTCTACTTACAATTTCTAGTTTAAAGCTTGGAGTCTGGATTTGTGTCAGGTGAATGGAAATAGACTCACCATCCATCCATGGTAGGATCTTTACGAAACTGGTGTAACGTGGGAGTGTGCTCCACTGCCTACCTCTTCGGGGATTACAGGCGTGAATGCAACGTTTGATCTAACGTAACTTGATGGAACACGCCAATATATAAATTCACTACGACAATACCGTTGTCGATGCGAAGGCGTGATGGTATGCAAGTTATTTATTTAAAGTCTATCCTCTGTACCGCAGTTAAATTATAACCGTAATCTAAACGCAATATCACACAGCAACTGATGTAACCATGCCGTCTCACTAACTCGTACTTAAACAAACAAGGAACAAGTAGGCAGTAATGTCCAATAAGTACAAACAACGGAAGTCTATTTCTGGTCATCTTGTAATCGTTTCGGTATGCTGTTTGCATAACGATCCAGTTAATCAATTTGCACTTTATCCCTTACTGTGCACAGTTTAAATTGCAATGCACCGGTGTAGCATTTCACCAATGAAGACAATACTAGATGTGTTTACTGCGTTTAAGATTGTACCTTATTAACAGGTTATTAAAGTGCATATTAGTTGAAAGGCCTTCGTAAACATGTCGCTGTCGTACGTGTTTAGTTTTGACTGTTATACATGCTCCGTAGATTAGAAGTCTTAATCCCGTCACGTTCAATACGACGGATAGATTGAAAATCTAAAACACGGCTAATTTAAGCCATCTGCAACCTCCGGTTGGCCAGCGTGGCTGCCCATTGCCTTCACCCCTCAAATTCGGATCGGAGATCCGTTTACAAAATGTAACATTAAAAGGATTGATGATAACTTCAGCTACGAATTGACACAAACCCTGTGAGTAGTTACAAAAGTTAATAGTCACCGCTATATTAATCTGGTCTTCATTGTACTTGTTTAATTCTTACTTATTTATGACTTCAATCTTAACAGAATGAGTTAAGATTCATTTTACAATGCAGTTGCAAACCGTTCATTTTGCGTAAATTTTGCGCCATCGCTAAACGTTTCTCGCAGATGTTTCTATGCTGTTAAAAACTGGAAGACATTTGTTAAGCACATAAGCACACGCTGACTGCGTCGGCGCAAAAAGTATTGATGAATAATTATGATAACTCCACATCCTTTGATACGCTTTATCACATTTGTTCAGCGTGATTGAGTTACATAATTACTTACATAATTATTACATTATCATCCTACTATTGGGCTTGAAAAGGTGTGCTGTAGGATTTGTATCGAGGAGACCCCGCAAGAAACTGAAGTACTATGAATCCAACCAATAAAATAATTAGAAACCATAATCTAATAGGAACACGTTGTTATTATAATACATAATCATTAAAAACGGAATTGAATCGTGCGTATGCAATATACTTGTAAGTTCTGCCTGTTCCACTAATTTAAGTTACAAGCAGAGAAAGCTTCGGCTTACACACTCAAATCTCAAACGTTGTCTAGCGCTCACAAACAAAATACATATCGCGCTTTATTCTGTAAACTAGTCAACGCTAAGTGAACTCATATACATATACTAACTTTACTAATGTCACTGACTTACTTAAAGTGATAAAAGCCTCTGAATAGGCTTAACGTTTTTACAGATATCATAAGCACTGTACATTAGTTTTCAACTACTGAAATTTCTGTAACAATATACTGTAATTCACTATCGACTATTCAAAGAAAAGCGGGGTTACACGACATAAACAAGCCAATAATCAGTTTTTCAATGATGTTCTGATATGGGATGATTTAAATATGGTTCAGAAACTAACTTATATTAACAATCGCATCTGACTTAATAAATCGGTTTAAACTAGCGATTTAAACCTTGTGCAGTCAAAGGATATTTTAAACAAGGAAAGATTCTGGTTTCTCAAGATGTGCAAATAAAGTCACAGTCGAGAACGCATCAGTATCCGACAAACTAGTAAAACACAAAACAGAGTCCATTATGATGTTCGTCTGTTTATTTACTCAATTTCCTTCCGTTATTTATCTTTCTTTTTCTATTTTATTTTTGCTATGTTCTTACGCAACGTACAAAATGGCATTTCACTTATTTTCCTTGTAACGATGATTCCACGCTTCTATCCGCCACCCCAAATATCTCACTCCGACAATAGCTGGAATTTTTTATTGGAAAATTTGTGTGAAATAAATTTGGAAATCTTGAATGTTGAACGGAGGGTTCGAATGCAAAAAATTTAAGTGATGTAATAATATTACAAAACGGTATAGCATTCAAGTGATACGAAGACCAATATAGTATCCAAAATATCCCCCAAAGATCAAAAACGAATTGTTCTTATACATATGTATGTAAACTCAACTCGGTAGCAATTACCTAAATAAACTGTATGGGTCAGAAGTTTCTTAAACCCTAAAGATACCGTAATGTATTTGCATACCGCATACATCATACATGCGTGGCTGAAACAAAGGTGACTGCAAGATCATGTGGGACACCGCAAAGTACCACCAAATACCGCGTCATACACAAAAGTTAGAACGTCTAATATTTTTCCAATATTTGCTTGAAAGGGTTAGTTTGCACCAAGTTTGTACTTATTACATAACTTTAAAACTTGAACTCTTCGACATTTTCGTAAGCTACATTTATAGCCAGTATTGCCTTCTGAATTCGCTGCACGAATACTGATAATTCAGATAACGACTCTCCATTTTCCTAGTAAAGGCCAGACGGCATTTATTTCCGCTGCCCTAATTCTCTAACTCGCTAACAATTGGACCGACATGTTTCTCGAAATGTGGAAACCGAAAATAATTTCGGAAATGATTTGACTTTTTTGATTAGACTTTTATTATCATCTTTTTCCCCAATAGTGGTCTCTTGGTAAGAAATTTAGACACTTAACTAAGATTAATATATTTCGAAAAGTGCTTTTGTCTTATTACAACGGAATACTTAGAAAACAGTTTTATTTATTTTGCTTATGTTTTACGAACAGTCATGTTTCAAACCACTAGCAACCTTAACTAAAAGAACAAAATAAATAACGTCTTGAAGTCTATTACAATTGTTAATAGAATTTTGACTTTATCAAACCTTTTATTATTTTGAAGAAGCGCTATGAAAGGTTAAGCTCCATAAAATAGGACTTTAATGGGTTCAGCTGAATATAATGTAATAAGTAAAATTGCTCAATATTTCAGACAATTGTCTGAGATTTTGGTAAATGTTATTCTTCAGTTCTTGATAAATGATTTCATTAACTTCAGCGCGTTCATGACATTTCAATTCCACTTATATTTAGACTGATCCAATTACGTACTGAAATATATGCTAAATTTCTTGACATGTTTTCATTCCATTATACAGTTCAGTAAAATATAGTCCCGATAACATATTTTTTTCTTAAATAACATCAAAAAACAGGTTTTCGAGTAATAATATAAAACACACAGACTCTGAATACTTACGAGATCCTAAGGCCATGTGTGAAGACGTCCAAATATACAAATATTATAAATTTATATATAAAAAATATCAAAACTGGACTAACAATACTCACATTACGTATGTACGTAGATGATTGTTCATTTATGTAGATTGTTCATTTTATAATTGGTTATTTATTTGTCTATTATAGTGCATGAAATTATACCAGAATAATATCTTTATTTCATGTACTGAAAAGTGCTTATTTGGAACAAAATGTAGCTTTTCATTACGATATCGTATCGTTTTCATGCGAGATCGCAGTTAGATAAGCTGGTAACACTAATGCACGGTTGCCGCTGATGTCGGGCACGCGACGCTCGAGTCTGTGTTTAACTAGCAACATTGATGTTACAATTGAAAACAGAGATAAATAATTGGACTTTTCAATTTTATTCGTATATTTCATTAGCTCTCAACTAATTAAAATCCTTTGCAAAATACAATAAAGTGACAACAGCAAAATAATATAGTTTTGTTAGGATTTTAAACATTTGATTGTCAAAGTTTTAACGCACGGGGAGATGTTTGAAGCTTAACATTACTCACACTAATTCTTTTCCCGAAACTCATACTAGTTTTAGCATTACAGCGGTTATACGATTTTCTCCGCGAGAACACAATATTATGGAAGCCAGTTCTATCGAGCACAATATTGAGCAAAATCGATGATATAAAATATGCTCGCTATATATCCGAAGCATACGATGGAGCAGGAATGCTTATTTTGGATATTATAGCAAGTATCCTAACGCACCATAATGATAGCATGTATTAAGAAACATATCAAAATGAATAAGCAATGATAGCCTTGTAGCTTGGATATTGCCTTCCCATTCTTGAAGACTAAAATTTAAATCTTGGCACGCTTGGTTTTTATAAAGTTAAATCTATATATGTACATCTTTTTAAGATTTTATATCACTTGATTGAACGGTAAAGGACAATATTACGACAAGTTTAGCTTAAAACTTTTCATTAAATTTATGTGATGCATGTCATATATACGAATACGCACTTGTCAGCATGGTATACTCTGACCTTAAGTTTTTTAAGTGGAGTTCCGTGTTAAAGAATAGGACAGTAGAATAATTCGCGATGATGATTACAATGATAATGATAACGATGATAACCATGATGATAATGACGGTGATAGTGATGAATATTATGATAATGACGATGATAATGATGAAGATAATGATAAAGTTTACGATAACGTTCGCCTTGACGACGGCGATTATAGATTACGTAAAGTACTTAGTATTACTATAAATATCCTCGAACTAAATGAAGCTTATACATTATTTGCTACATCAAACGAAATACTCAGAAATGTATAACCTGTAAGGAGAAACATTACAAGTTACTCTACAAAGGAATCAGTAACTCAGATTGATACGCTAAGTCTGTAAACCTGACCGGGTTTCCGGGCATAGTATTTCCCTAAGGCGCTCCTTCAGAACATAAAGACGTTTGATACAGATCCTCTTCAGTAGAAGAAAAATGTGCCTACAGAGAGTACTATTCAAAAGTATATATACGAGTATAAAACATAGATTTGGTTCTAGGAATCGTCCGAGTCGGTGCACCCTAAATTACTACGTCTATTGGACATCCTAATACATTAAATTTATATTTTAAATGACCAAATTTGTGGTGGTTACATTTGGTGTGGTTACAGTCGGTGGTGTAATTGTTTTGGAATTGAAACTAAATCTTACTCGAAATGAAATATCATTTGTGTCAGGTATTACTTTGAAATAATTGTTAATCGTGGTCGGCAAATAATATTCAAAAATAATTAACACAATATTATTACTTTTATATGTCAATAAAGCTGCTATGTACTATTAGTTTCCCCATATTGAGAAACAGCATCTTATAAAAGTAGTGCGTTCAATATAGCATCACTGAATAATAAGCTACTAAAGCTAAGTATAGCTGTTCCAAATAGGAATCCACCGAGAGATTAGAGAACAACTCGGGTGTCAGTTATTTTTAAAACAATTATCAATTGTAAAATCACTGGAACATATTTGTATAGTATAATCATGTATGCCAATTGTTTTATCGTGTACTTATTTGTATTATTTTTCTTAATAAACTGTATTATTATTATTTGTGCATGTCATATTTGGACCTTCAACTTCATGCCTATAAGGATATCATTCTATGAGGTCTATAAAGATTTATTTGGCATTCGATGCTCTCTGGCTACCGTAATACTGTACGGGATCTGGCGATATGATCTATTTATTTTACTTTTATTCCGTGTTTAATTATTTTCTTTACAGTGTGCGTACAATCGATACGAAATGTAGAAATGCCGTTATTCGTTGCCATGTGATTGTGCCGGTCATATAAAACCGATTTCAACGAAAGATCTCGCCTATATTTCCCAAGGGTCCGGATGCAACAACAGATTGTCTTGGCAACTGGATTGAATACGATTTTCAGTGATTTTCTGAGAAACGATTCATTTCTTGTGCGGGCACTTGTGTTACGATAAATTTGTTTGTCGAGTTCCCAGGGATTTTAAATGTTAGTATAACATCTTATATTCCGGATAAAAACTTATTGTGAGACTCAATAAAAAAAACATTTAAAAAAACTTTCGAGAGACAGTGTTGATAAATAGCAAACTTCAAAAGAAATTACGAATTATGACTATATCACTAATATACAAAAGCAAGCAAAATATAAAGATATATTTAATGGAGATGATAGCAGTATTAAAGACATTTTAATTTCCATCAGATTTTCTATTACCTCACCTCACTCAAGTACGATTGTTACGTGTAACTTGTTATGAATATGTATAACTTTAATATATTTGATAATCAGTAACGTAGAAAAAAACAAATCGAACCCCTTCAGAGCCATTGAAAGATTTTCCTCTATTCAATAGGAAGAGAAAAATCTAAACAATAACGGTTTACCTAAACATGTGCCAAAGAAAGTGGGCAAGAAATGTAACAATTCTCTAGATCTAGAGAAATTACAATAAAAGGGAAGCATAAAAATAGACAAGAGGGACCTAGAACCTGAGCTTTTCGCTAAGCCTTATCAATTTAAGTCATCATTTGGTCTGATAGTATGTAAATATAGCAGTAGCAGTGTCCAAAAATAATGCGTTTGCTTTTAACAACATTATCAACACAACCATCAAACGGTAGTTAGCTAAAACATAAAAAAGAAACAAAAAAAGTCCATTTTATTTCTCCGATTTTATAATAAGCCAGTGAAGAAACGATAGCTGGCTGACGTCATTCCGTTATCCATGTTTCCGTTCCATTAGTCAAAGACTGGCCCATGGAGCTAAAATATAGCGTGACATAGACCACGAAATTATCATGACAACGGAAATATAACGAAAGAAAAAATTCTCTCACTATATTTTCCCTGCAAATTTATCGAGAAGAATAATAAAGTAAAACGAAACAGAAAAATGGTGATAAGTTAATCATCAATCTAAAAAAGTTATGAATTTCACTTTTTAACATCCATGCCCTTAGAAGATATTAATTAACTTTTGATGTTCATTGGAAGTTCCCCTAGTGTTGCCGTATATAAATAGCTAATATCAATTAAACGACAGATGACCCATCTGGTAGCCAGCATCATATATAAAAATGATTCATAACTAT
>DWEJ01002584.1:0-11312 GCA_018245835.1 Mysoria sejanus stolli | reverse complement strand
AAATTTCTAAATCAGAAAAATTCATTTGTAGTGTTCGACCCGGGAATCGAACCCAGGACCTCCCGATCTGCAGTCGCTTGCTATTTGTTCTAAAATTATTTATTCCTCAGTTAGATAAAATCTTTCTGGGTAGATATGCGTTAAAGCGTCTAGTTAAAAGGCCTTAGTTTCGTAATTTTCCTCAGTATCATCGTCATAATCAGCCTGGCTAGGCCCACTGCTGGACCTCACCTTAGGGGTTTTTGTTCATCGTCTCCACGCTGGGTTGGACACGTGACACGTTTCTCAGAACGGTATTTACCATCCGTTAGTTTTGGCAGGCATAAAAAGAGTTACACCAATATTATATAGCTGTAACTTTTATCTCAGAGATAGCCGTTCTAATTACATTGATATCGACCTATCGAGGTAATATTTATTAATAATGGTTTCCCACATTTCATCGGTATTACTAGGAGTATATCCTTACATTTAATAACCTTATTTACTTTTTAGATAAATTCATAAGAATACATCAGTAACATATACATACGTCACATAATTGCATGTTTATATATATTCGGTGTTTATATTATGCATAGGTATATGTATTATGAACGCGGTAGCGATAAATGTAGGAAAATGTCACATCTCAAGGATAGACCAGACCAGACAGGCTTATAATGATAATAATAAAAATAATTCTCAGGTTGCTGGTAGAACTTAATTATGATTAAGTAGCTCATTGTATATTTATTTTCAATTTTTTATTTAAGTTAAATAAAAAAATGCGATAAAACAGCGGCAGAACAATCGCGCCGTCTCCACGTTTCGGTTCGGTGTATTGTTGAGTCAGAAAGGACTACGTATATTTAGAATACCAGCATCTCTTGTAACGTTATTACTCAGCGTTGCGCTTTTTTACGCTGCGTGTCTACTGAGTAGGTGCGGCGCGGCCGGTCGCGGCCGCTCGCGGCTGGATCTCACATTTTCAGTCACTCACTCCGTCCGAACGCACACACTGACACCCTGTCGCCGTCGAACCACACTGAGGAACACTCGAAAAATTTTCGCAAGTTTTTAAATGTTTCATAACCTGTCGCTCGTGTACCTCGAGCGTACCGTAGAGAGAACGTGGTACGACTGTCGGCTTTCAGGTCCTTATATTGTTATATATATTTGCCTTTTTCCTAACGTTTTCCGTTCAGCGCGAGTTTTTGTGAATGTGCTCTGTGGATTTGTGTTTTTTTTAACTTTAAGTTCTTGTGTGCGTTATATAAAATGTAGCCAGTTCGCCGGTGCTCTGAACGCTCTGTGAGCTAGCGTTGCAGTACGCATGCGATGCTTTACAGATTTTGGCACCGCGCTGTCAGTAGCACTGTGTTGAGGCAGGAGGTATCGTTCGATTGTTATCTGTGTTAAATGTTTTGATATGAACAAGAGCTTAAAAGTATTGATTTTTATTAGAGTTTAACACTGCTCAACTGCAGTGCTACGTACCTTGTTTCGTTGCAGTACAGTATGCAAATTCCTGAAAGGTTTGTTTATGGTATTATGTATCCCTCGAATGCAATAGTTAATTTTTTGACTAAGGATGTATAATATAGATGTATACGTTGTATAAAAAATACATATGTTTATAATCATATATTTCGTATAAAGCTTATTCCTTAAGCGTTGGGCACTGTCGATTATTGGTGATGTTTATTTGGATTACTACTACGTGTGAAATACACGACATTTTCTTGCGATACTCCTGCAGGACTGATGTGGCATGACAGAGGTCCAAGTGCAATGTCGATAATTTCCGTTTTACCTAGAAGCCTTGCCCAGACTTACAGGGTATTATTTAGCAAGAAGGAACAATGAAATTCAATTGAAGTGTCATCCACACGCCGTACACTGTCCGTTAGCCTGAATGGTCTCTATTCGCTGTACATCACAGACGGATTGGCAGCTTCGGTTGCGTACGAGAGAGAAAGAGATAGAGAGAGAGAGAGGTTGAGAAGAGTGAGAGATAGTAATGATAATCGTTCCTATCACATCACGTACAGCTTTGACATCATCATCATCAGCCTATTCCCGTCCACTGCTAGACATAGGCCGCTCAAGCAGTACGCCACGAAGATCGATCTTCAGTTCTTTGTATCCAACCGCCGCCAGCCACTTTGCCAGGTTTGATGTGCAAAAGATTATTCTGGTAAAACTGTATCACTATCGTTGTTCTCTTGGACTTTTCAATAAATTATTTAAACGTCAAAGTTTGTTTATTACTTGTGTTGTCTGCCAATCCGCTCTTGGGCAGCGTGATACATTACGGCCGTAACCCTGTACAATATGAGATGAGACCCGTGTCCGGTAATGTGAGCGATAAAAACATTGTGTGTATTGATTTTGTTTTTTTTCTGAAAATGACAAAAATAAACAAAATGTCATATTACTTTCGGTCTAGTCTTGAACCCATGGCCCTTACAATGTAGGCAAAGAGAGTCCCGCTTAAGCTTAAGCCCAGTTTAAGGATTTATGAATGCTTTTTTAATAACTTTTATAAAATACCAGCAGTAATAAGTGGTACAGTTGTCTATTCGACTCTCTAACTTTACGTCTCTCCAACAGAGGAATCTAAGAATGCAGCGCGAATATTCACCGAGCAATCCTCGAACCTGCTGGAGAGGCTGGAGGTGCTCGAGAGGCAGCTGCACGAGAGGATCGCAAGCCACATCCCGCGGGACCTGGACACGCTGGAGCACCTGGTGCTGCAGCACAAGGACTGGGAGAGCAGCGTCAACGCGCTGTCGTCCGATGTGGAGGAAGTGCAAATTACATTCAGAGGTGAGTACATCTTGTGTAATATCATTCATGAGATTATAATATACCTAGTACAATACGTATATACGAACTAGTGTTTAAATAAACACCGCAACCTTTAATGAAAGTCAAGGCATTTTTTTTTTGCATCATAAAATTTTTGTCATCATCATCATTAGGTTCTGTTCACGAGATGTTCTTGGTTTATGAACTGGAACGTCTCGTGTGCTCGTTGTGCTCTCGTAGTGTGTGTGCGTAGTTCAATAACGAAATAATAATCTTATTCTTAATCGGTCATCTGATATCGAGTCATTACTGGAAGAGACTTAGGATCGATAGGATAATATCGCCTATAAGTGTGAAAATTGTTAACGTAATTCTTGATAGAACTAAATAGAATAACTCGGATTGGAAGTAATTGTTTATTTATAATCGAGTACCATTTCTGTATATCCAGGCTGGCTCTGGCTAGTTTGAGTTCATGTAAACACGTAAGAGTTGTCCCAAATTATTATTATTACTCGCCCACGCGCGACTGCAACGTGCCGCCATCGCTTAGCCGTGACCATGTGGTGGTGGCGGCTGGTACAGGTGGCTGGTGCGACAGATGACAGCAACATGGACGAAAGATGGCCGTGCGTGTGTTAGAACATGGTATTGTATGGTACGATTCCAAGTTTGTTGCACTCGGAAGTAGCAACGCAGGGCGTATAGGGCGGATATTAATTTATACTAACCATAGATTTACTGACTTTTATTGACTTGTTAAACCTCCCCATGATCGCCAACGTCTTCCTCTTCAGCGCGTCGGTTAAACAGTACTCTATTCGTATTTCCTTCACAAGGTCGCATTTCTCGTGCTCGTCTGTTGTAATAGTGTGAACTCGGTCTAAGTCACGCCGTTCCATTTTTCACAGGCATCGCCCTCAAAACGCCGGCCATGAAGAAGAGTCTGGACAAGGTGATGGGCAAGTGGAATGACATGCAGTCCAAGAGCCAGCTGTTCGTTGAAAGGTAATAATTGCATTATTAACCGGCCTATTTATTCCTAGTATACTGTATGTTCTAGGTTAGCATTTAAAGTTCTAATTTTGACTGTCTGGGGTTCCAACTCTATTACGAACATCTAATATTAACGTTATATAGAAGTTTCAAAAATAAATTATTCCATGCAATAACGATAAGGGCGAACTTACTAGGATATTTATAGTTGGAGAATTAATTATTTGTCTCTCAAGTTTGATAAATGTACCAACCTGCACTGTTCCAGCGTTAGAAACTACGTAAATTTTATCGTAAAGGGGGACGTTGGTATTGATTGTTTAGTTTATAATTAAATACTTTCGATGGCAGACTGAAGTACGTGGAGACGGTAGTCAACAGCATGGAGGAGAACAACCAGACGCTGTCCGAGTTCGAGATCAAGCTGGCGCAGTTCGGCGAGCTGCCCGACGACGTGGAGCTGCTTAAAGACGTAACTACATTATTACTCGTTGGTCCATTCTTCTTCCAAGATAAATATCCATGGCGAGGCAACGAGATAATCATATAATGTTTTATTCAGAGCGCTAAGCAAGTGGAAGTAGTACCTAATGACAGTGACAGACGTCAGCAGAAAACCAGGCGAAGCAGAGTATTTACATATACTGTCGCTACTAATGGCCGGGCTTTCTCATTATTACATAACATTTCGCTTAAGTGTCACCGATTGCTTTGGAGATGGTCAAGAATTGCATTGCAGGTCGTACGGTATATTCTATTACCGCTTAATCATACCCGGCGTCGTCCCGCGCAGATGCACGAGGACCTGCTACGCATGCAGGTGGCGGTGAGCAAGCAGCAGCTGCAGATGGACCAGATGAACGACGACGTGGAAAGCTGCCGGCGCGTAGTGGAGAGCTCGCGTGCCGCGCTAGCCGCGCCGCCCACGACGCACGCGCCGCGCGCCGCGCCCGCCGACCTGGAGCGCCTGGCGCGCGACGCGGCGCAGCTCGAGCTGCGTTGGGGACACGTGTGCAGCCAGCTGGCCGACAGGTGCGGCCGGCGCCCGGCGGCAGCGTAGCGGCAGCTCGGCGAGCCACTTTGGAGACCATTATAAAAATTATAATTTTGTATACAGGCTACGCAGCTGCGAAGCCGCGTACCAGCTCCTCCGCAACTACAACGCCGGCATGGAGAAGGAGACCGAGTGGATCGACGACACCTACAACAAGCTCCAGACGCAGCCGCCTATTGATATCAGACCGAAAGAGCAGTTTGAGCCCACCAGGGTAAGATTCTCCCCACCCGTCTACCCGTCCATTGAGCGTGCTATGTTATAAACTGTTAAGTAGAAATCGTTGTATTGAATTGAAATCAATCTACTGAAATATAATGATTTTTCTCATCTCAAACGCCAACTTTCATTTGTCATTAATTGCAGTTGAATAAATTTTAATGAAAACTAAATTATACTTTAGAACATAAGTTTCACCTTTATGTCACTAGATGGCAGTTTTTACGTTATTCCTAAAACAGGACTATTTTACACTATTGCTGTAGCATTTCTGATGACAATTAGCTTTTTGAAACTATTTTCTATTTCATCAAATGTATGTGTAATAGTTTCAGTAAACATTCATACTAGAAAGGAAGACATCTTTTGTCCTTTGGTTTTTCTTCATCACAATATTCTTTGTTATTCTATTCATCTCATTATTATTATCGGTTATTATTTACTGGTAAATATTTGGTCAATTATCTCAATAGTACAGTCTTTGGTTCCTCGCGGTATTCTTAGGAATGTTGTAGTTTTGATCACACGTCTTTCGATAATGCAGTTCATTCGAAATGTTCATACTTCTTTCTGTGACGAGCCTATCGAGCCAATTGCTTGAAGGTACACTACTTCTTTTACTTAACAGCACAAACATAATATTGCACGTAATGCCTGTCATTAACTGAACACTCTTGTGATTCCGGGTGCACACTATATTTAATACTAAAGCAAATACAATGGTTATATAAACAATTTGAAAATGTTATGGGCAAAATTGAAATGAAATATCATCATATAAATAATATGTATACATATGCATCCACCTGAGATAGTTGACATGCCATTTCACTCATAACGTTCATTTAAAAGTTTAATCATTCTTTTTGGTAGCATTTAAATAATCTTTGTTTAAGTAAAAATCTTGTATTGATTTTATCTTATATGGTAATCAAAATAGGTCATTCTTTGTTACCATACCTCATTCTAACCTCAGATCGTTATTTACATCAACTTGTGATATCACAGATTTTATATTTAATGCTTATGATATCAATATACCAAGAAATCAATCAATACTTTATTCTGTACTGTAAACTATGAACCTAACTTGATTACTGCTTAAATGTTATTTAACACAACTCGAAAATATTGAATTGTACCTTAATTGTAATGACACAAAGCCCATTATCCCTTGCACATGTGTACTAATCTCCGGGGTGTCTTGTGGTCAATTTACAGAACCTACTGACGAGTGTGGTGGAGAGGACACCCAAGATCGAAAAAGTTAACGTAGACGGTGGCAGGTTCATACGCGAGGCGAAGGTAACTATCGTTGCGGCGAGCTCGTGCGGATTGTTGCTCTGTGGCGTTTTGTGGCTGTCGTCTATTGTCTACGCTAATGTTATGTGGTTCGTTTATGATTTTTTTTTATGTTTATTGTTTATGGTTCTTAAGTTGATTTATAAGTACTATGTTGAACCAGAGTTTTATAAGTTAACTTAAGTTCCATAATTTTGATAAATACATTAATAGTAAATTGACTATTTTACGAACAGTTCCACGAAACGCCTGTTGTATTATTTTTGTTTCTTATTTGAAAGGTTTAGACTTTTGAAAGGTTATGTGAAGTTAGGGCTAGGTGGGTCCAGCGTTCCGCCTTTCTTTCTTTCTTTCCCTGTCGTTGTTGTGTCGCTTTCCAAGGTCTCTTTTTATAGCGGAGAATTGTTGCCACCTTTGGTTTTGAGCACAGCATGTTTTTTACACCCATTTCTTTCGCACACTGGTTTGTTCGCTTGAACTGCAAATCGTATAATCGCTTTTGGGATTAATACCTTATGCTTTTGACTGTACTGATCGCATCTGTAAGGAGTTTATGCAAAAGTTTGATTTTAAACTTTCTTATCAATATCAATGTTATCTGTAGGGTAATCGATTATATATAATAATCGATTATGTATTTTTGTATAAATCAACTTTTGCCTGGTTTTTTTCTAACGCTTCATTAACATTTCCAGCTTCTTTCTTATACTGATTCTTAAAATCAATTTGAAACTATCTAACGCTAACAAAACCTCTATGAGAGCGCGACGCGTGCCTGGAAGTCTCCGCGGTGTTTTGTTCCGACAACCGGCAATATATAGCTGTCGTTGTACCGTCACTAAACGTTTTTATGCGGCTGCAGCCCTTAACGTATCAATATCAGGCACCCCATGTCGTTATTTACCACCCCCATAATTATCATCCTGTATCAGTCCACTGCTGAACATGAGCATATTAAGGGATACCTTAATAGGTTTTTGCTCATAATTCCCATGCTGATCATCCAGGAAATCGTTAGCTATGGGAATCGTTAGTGGCCACTTCATGCGAATGTTTTCAAAAGTTACCATCTCTCTTGAATTTATTATTATCTATTCTCTCCTAGTACCTACTCGTTGCTTTAAATTGAAATACAAATGTTTTAGGCTTTATCATTATCATGTCACCCAACAATCAATCAAACAACAACGAATACATTACTCCGACTCGTAACGTACAAAATTCAAATTGTTCTCTCTATGTCGCTGTTGTTGTATAATATATTTTCCACAACGCCACCGAAGGAGTTCATTGTGCGTACAATACCAGCTTTGCATGCGACGGCTGTCCTCCGATTGTAGCCGGCGAGCGACCGCGGTACACCCCTCTCTGCCCCCACCATTTTGGTCCGCCATTTAAATGTAAAAAATTCGAAAATGGAACCGCGCTTCGGGAGAACGCACGAATGACGGCTGCACGAAGCGTTTCGGTGTTGCACGCTTACAGCTCCACCTTTATTGGTTTTCCAGCATGTCTTGTTTTATTATATCCTGGGTCGCCTGAAGCTGGACAAAACATTTTATATAAGTCGCTACTTTAATTAAATCAAATTTGCCATTGTGTCAGTCTTTATAGACCGAGAGCGTGACCGGAAGGATGATGAAACATAATTTGAACGGTGATGTTTTGAAAGTGTTACCTGTTACAAATAATGATAATACTATGATATTAATGCACTTAAGGTTCCTCTGGTTACGTGTGAGAGGATGATTTGGATGGTGTGATAATATATATTAATTAATCATAATAATAGATTCGCTTTACTGACCCGTGGGTTGACTGCTTCTAATCATATTTATCTGGAAATATTTTGAGATGTACGGCAATAAATAATCGGCGCAAAAAGAGATTTTGCACCGGACAGTCGTCCGCCCACATGCCGTGCGAAACAATAAAGAGGAGTTAGAAGCAGTGGGCCCCGACTAACCGCGCCAGGCTAACCCTCGGCCACTAACAACGTAGATCAGTTGGGCGCGCTGCCAGCGATACGCTGAGTGGCTGTGCGAGGACGTGCACCCGTCGCTGGACATGCAGCAGCTGCGGCGCCAGGCCGACGCGCAGCTTGCCGAGCGCCTGCGCGGGCGCGCGCGCGCCCAGACCACCGCCCCGCCCGCGGCCCCGCCCCTGGCCCCGCCCGCCGGTGCTGAGGGCGTGGCGCGCGCGCTGGACGAGCTCAACGCGCGCCACCAGCGGCTGCTGGACCTGCTGTACGAGCGGCTGAGGAGGATCGCCGCGGCCAACCCCGGCGACATTGTCACGTTGGTGAGTGTTTCTTGTTTATCTTTTTTTTAAAGTAATTACAATCTCAGCTGTAGTTTCACTTTTCCTCCTATAAAGGAAGAAATCAAAGCATTCTCTCTGGTAAAATGTAATAGGTCTCGATTAGACATGTTAGTCAATCGTTACATGGACTTTGTAGTTACAATAATCCACTAGTAGTAATTTATAGCAAAATAAAAGCGCCGCTGCTTAAAAAACCTTATTTATGATATTATTATTATTAAAAATAGATGAAATGATAAAAGTAATTAATTTCAAAGTCACCTTTGCGGTCTATTGTGGTATGGAGCACATTATGTACCTGCGTTGAGTGCGTACACGTGCCCACCGTGCACGATGACGTCACCGCTGTGTCACCGGACCCCGCCGAGGTCGCGTTAGTTGTCGGAGCCGAGTTTGCATAACGAATTAGCCACATTTCTCAGCACGTTCGTTATTTTGTGTATATTTATGTGTATCTATATTCGTATCAGAGTATTTTATTGTTATTGAGTTAAGAGTTAAGAGTTTCTATTGTTATTGAGTCGTTTACCGTATCAGAGTAACTTTAAAATTTTGAATATTTTTCTTTTTATTTGGTCATTTCTTTTTCTAGTCCTGTATACGAATTACATGGCTTCTTTCTCGTAATTTCATTTACACATGTGTCATTCGTTAGCTGTTACGCATTAGCATTATGAAATAAGGAACGCATGTAGACTACAATATAAAGTTTCGATGATGCGTCGTGCCGAACTATTATTGACTTTGCGAGTAAACACGATTTCAATTAAATACACGTAATTTTTTTGGTCACTCATGTTTTCAACCGAACTGATGCATTCATTTATCTACATTTTATTGCTTATACAATACTCAAGTCTACAAATTATGTTGTACTTTGAGGGTAATTGGTAGTATGGAATTTAGAATTCGATGCTCCTTGATAACAAATTTTATGGATTTATCACGCACCTGTCATCGATGACGATAATTTATTCTCACTAGTGGGACAAGGAAACGATGTGAGAGAGTATTGTTCCTGAATGCGATGCGATCGTACAGACCTGGGGGATCTTTCATTGAGTTTACAGATTATAAGAACCCCTTGTTGCTATTTTAAATTCAAGGGGATGAAAGGAGGACGGGGGCGGACACTTGTGGTTACGTCATGGAGCTTGGTCATTGATATAATATAAGCCTGTATATAAATTGGTATATAAGTCCTATGTTAGTTTTCTAATAGACGCTTACTGTATAATATTAGTGAAGTGACAAGAGAATGAACTCATGATCTTTAAAGTTACAGGCAATCATATTATTAACTGCTGATCTTATTTGGTCTGTGATGTAATATTTTCATCCTTTTAAGCTTACTTTTAACTTACTCATATCGTGTTTTACATGTTATATCCGTTTTTCCATTTCCAAAAATACACGAATTATTTCTCGCCAACTTTCAATATTGAAACTATTTTGTTAACCACTCACAAAATGTGTGATTTCTTTGAGAGAACTGAAATTGCAGTTTTATAAAATCTATAAATAGCACATTGAATATAAATGAATCGATCGTGACAATTCACTTCTGCTACATGCCCATGAAAGTCTAGGCCAGGGCCGGCGTCCCATTGCCATGCCATAGACGACGGCGGCGTCAAGCCTTTGGCCTTTTGCCGGCTCATGAATCTTTAATGGCTTTGCTTAACATGGCTTCAAATTTCCTTTGGCACACAACTTGCTTTCATTGTACTTAGTACGTGTGATGAAGTCATTGTTATTATTGGGTTTAAATTTCTTTATGTGCACTTTGGCGAAGTCTAGCCAATCATTAGTTATTAATTTTGACACCAGATGTCACCTAATAATTTACTTGATTCTGTATTATTTCTTCGTTATTCATTGCTATATGTACTTAAACCCAAGATCCCCGACGTGGCAGGAAAGATTCTAAACCATTAAGCTTTCACAGCTCGCGTCTAAGCTATGGACAGGAAATATTTTAATAAATTCAGCCTTGGGTTTTTTACCACGCATACATTTATATTGTCACGTCTACTTCCCATAGAGGTATGTAGAGACTAAAAATGTTCACCTGCTACAGTCCCGACAGTTCTTTTGCCTTTTCTACATTCATGAAATTTATTGTTGATGTCGTCTAATAAAGTTTTCTCGTTTTTCTCCAATTTTCATGTTGGATAACATTTTCATATTATTAGTGCTAACAAAATACGTAAGGTTCCTTACGGTTACGCAGAATGCACTGGATCTATATAACAAATTTTAAAAACACTTATTGCGAAAAATTTTTACAATTGCACAAACGAAATCTTTACTCAAATTGTTGTTTTAAGCATGTAGTAGGTGTATCATGCTCGCGAGCCATTACCAAGTTGAAGTTACCGCCTTAATAGAAATACATAATAGATGCCCCTAGTTAATAATAATGGCTCCGCCCGTAACACAGATAACCATTTATCGGCCTAACCCACTTGCTTTACGGCCAGCGTGTAAAGCTAATGAGCATATGAATAAAATTAATAAAATATAATTTCTATGTATGTAAATATGAGGATTTTTTTTTTATATCTTCACGCCTATAATCCCCGAAGAGGTAGGCAGAGGAATGCAGAACACTCCCACGTCTCAC
>DWEJ01002583.1:0-11315 GCA_018245835.1 Mysoria sejanus stolli | reverse complement strand
ACTTTAGCAAATTAAAAAAAAGCATTCGCAAAACGTCTCCTGGGGAAATCATTTGTGCCTTTTTGTAGCCCATCTGCCTTTTCAGCTTTTAGAATTTATAAAAAAATCCTTTGAGGACCATGATGGACTGTCTTCTTTTATTTATACAAAGTTGACCGCAACGGACATCCCTCTATCACTCCAAGATACTAGCGACACATAGCGCCATAGAGGTCTCGCTTCCATATTCAAACTAGCCAGCCACTCACTTTCCTGCGCGCGCGCAGCGTTTTGCATTGACTTGAATACCTGTACGCGCGTACTAATGCGTTCTTTATCGTTCTAGCTGTCAGGTGATTATCTAAAAGGACATGTGACCCCGATGCATGTTAATTTATAACAGCCGACCAAAATACGCGCGAGGTCTGTCATGGTTGCGAAGAACGCTGCTTCAATAAGCCGTCAACTGCAAGATGGCTGAACGATGTCTGCATGCGTTATTTGTTAAACAAAAAAAATACTCGTTTTGGACATGATTAAGTTTTGAGAGATAAATTGTGTACTGCAATAATATAATAATAATGCCAGTAATAGCGAAAATCATGAATAGTAGCTGAAAATAAATGTAATATTCGGAAACATACGGATATCTTGAGTCCGTGTACTCACAAATTTCATGTTTAAGCCGACGTCAATGTCAAATGTAAAATTAAAATATAATTGATTAGTGCTAGTATTAGTAATTAACGATAAAACTATAAAACAATGTATGTACATACCGCCTGACTATAACCTATACGTGTGCTTGTCAAAGTATGGCTGTTTAAAGAAATATAACATAAAAACCTTCCAGAAACGTGACTTGCTCAAATTATTAATTTTCTACTACTACCTGCATTTCGAATCATGTATAGCTTTTACTGGAAACAGTTTTTCTCAACGGTTTACTCATCTTCATTTAATGGCTCGCCTCACCTAACTCCACGAACTGATTTCCAATGATTGGCTTAACTCACGTTGTTAAGGCTACGTCACGCACTCTATAATATCGCACACCGCCGGGCGCAGCGGTCGCCGTCATTCGGATTTTCACACCGATTTGTTTACCCGAACTCCTGCGCCCTACAATCAATACACAACCGACTCATTACTATAACTGATTTACTAACACACATAATACATTTACAGTTCTGCAGAGTTATTAATAGAATGTATAATAATGATTATACAAGTGATTTAATTTCCCACCGTATATTTAGGTTAAAGGCCCACCACGCTCGTATAGTTTTGAAATGATTTATGACCACGATCTCATACTGTACCACGCTATGCATTCTGTAATCTCGTTCTCCATAGAATGGAGCGATATGCCTTTTTCTATGTCCACTGAAACCGACATCTTATGACTTTTGACCTTTTACTAAATGTAATATCACGCCTGTAATCCCCGAAGAGGTAGGTAGAGGAATGCAGAACACTTTCACGTTTCACCAGATACTTTTACGTCCCACTATGGAATAGGTGGTGAGCCTATTGCCAAATATCGGACACATTCCAGACTCCGAGTCAGTACTAGAAAGTCTAAATTAGAACAATTTAGTAGTATTCGGCGCGGGAATTGAACCCGACCTCCCGATCGGCAGTCGCACTTGCAACCAGCACGACTAACGAGGCAGTGATCTAACTATACGGTCTTTACGTATATTATTATATTGTGTGCGGGTGAACGGCGTTAGGCTCACCACCTGTTTCATAGTGGGGTGTGAACGTAACTGGTGAAACGTGCGAGTGTTATACACTGCTCTATTTACCTCTTCGGGGATTATAGGCGTTATGCTACGTATTTACGAATTATATTTTGACTAGATGAATTTAAATAAATACCTAATAATATTTTTAACGCTTGCAATCTGTTATTATAATTTAAAAAATCACTTGTTTAAATACATTCAACAACTCCACGAAACGATTCTCATTCACGGATCTTGATCGCGCTGCGTCATGCATTCTTTAATCCCGCGCTCCGCGGCCGAACTCCATTTTGCACTGATTCAAATAAACTGATTTGTGCACGCCGTGCAATTTGCACGACTATCATATATTTACTAACGTGCGTCAGATATTAAAATACGATGATTTTGCAAATTTGTCAAAGCCGCCATTGCATTTTTTTTTGTAAAAGACACACCTCTCTTTAAAACTCAAAACCTTATTATAATAATGCATTTCATATGTTTTCTTTGTTGTAAAGTAAATAAATGAGTTCACGAATCCAAAGTGCGTGTATGAAAAGAGGGATGATTGTTAAAAGCACACAGATATGTAAGAATAGAGAATTTTAGACTCTATGTACAATAACGTTGAACGTAGACGTCTAATGGTGCTGCGACATGCAGTCTATAACATCACGCTCTGTAATATAGCCGGCAGCGGTCGGACGCTACTCCATGCTGATTGAAACGAACCGATTCTAGCTTGCCAAGCATTTCGCTTGTCTGCTGCGAACTTACTCGTCTTACACAGAGAGATATGGTTTTTGGACATCGCTCTCTGTAAAGAAAATTACATGACCATATTCTGGTCATGTCCTAGATTTGAACGATACATTTGTTACTAATACGAGTATAAATGTTTTCAAAGCAGCAAATGTCATGGATAGCAGCTGTTGATAAATGTAATCTACGAAACATATGAACATCTTACGTCCATGCTCTCACAAGTTTAGTTATCGTCGCTGTCAAATGTCAAATCTGAGTGGGGCTAGAGAAAGCTAATAGCATGGTAAGATTCACCTTTGCTAACAATAAAATTGTTATATTATTATCTCAAAGTAAGGGATGAAAACAATCCATACAGAATCAAGTGAAGTCATAAGTAACGAATCATGAAATAAATTACCTGAAAGTTTACAAGCTTCGTAATATATGTATAAGCGAGCATAAGGTAATGTTTCGTAAAATTACGATTACCAACCTAATGTCGCACTCGGAATTCAACTTAATACACCTAAATGACATTTTGACGTAGGGAACATTATTCTATGTCAAGTTGTTACGGGTCGGTGGCTCCGAACGTAGGTACGTGCCCCCACCCCTTGCCTCACCTTGCCTCTTCACGCGTAAACAATTATCATGGAATTTTAATCATGACAGCAAACAGAATCCATTTAACGTCGCGGAGAAATGTCTGGGGGTGTCTGAAATCCGCGCGACGTCGTCTAAGCGATGGATAATTTATTCCACATCCAAAAAATAGCGATGAACCGATCGAGTTCTCGAAGACACTTCCTAATCCTTTGATGGATTCCATTCAGCAGACAACGGAGATAAAACCAGAAGACCGTTCGTGAAAATAAAACAAAAACTTTAATTTTAGCGACTTACGATCAGCGGTTTAATGATCTCACGAACACTCCACCTGTTCCACTTTCTATGATACTTATACTACTACGACAGATATGAATCATATCACTCAGTAAACTAAACATTGTAGATGCTCAGGTTACGGACAGAAAAAACCGACCCAAGCTTTAACGAGTAAATGTCACAATTGTCACTAGACGTTATTGGAAATCTTTCAATTTCAGTATCTGTTTAATATAACGCTAAAAACTTATGAGAGGGAGTAGTCAAAGTAATGAAAAAATTACTCGTGAACTCGTCCACGGAAGCTACCTATGCTCTCGTGGTTATCATTCAGCCAATCACAACACATCCCGAGGAGTCAACGACCCAGCAGGCCAATCGCGGCGTGCACGATCTGCTCTAGTACTCGTCAACCGAAACAAATCGACGTTATACTCTTCTTTTTTTCTAGTCACGGATTCTGTCGCTTTGGTCATCACACGAGGCAAAAGCGATTGCGTTTTTACGTCCATACCAGCGTCGAATTCAATCAGTTTACCGCGCATCTCAACTCGTGTGTTCAGCTGCGCTTTTCGAACTATCCAATGCCTATTTATTATCCGACGCGACGCTAACGGAACTTTTCAAAAATGTTTTTGTCAAACACGTATAAAAGATATTAAAGGCTACAGCAAAACCTTTTATAATCAACGCTTTAATGAAATCCATGTATTTAAACTTGTTCACTCATTTTAACGAGTTTAAAGGGAAGACGAACATTTCTGAACAGCAGCAGGTCTAGCACATTTAAAATGGAACGTAGAATTCCGCGTCGGAACAGTAAATCACATTTTTAAGTGCACTAGAAATTAGATGTGAGGTTATGCAACAACGCTCCACAGTTAGCGAGAATGTATTTCAGTTAGCGCTTGAAGCCGACGGTGTGCTGCGACGGTCGGCTGTCGCAGACGTTCCACTTCGAGTTCAGCAAGCGGAGCGCGTGTGCACTGAGCATTGCGAGCAGTCTATCCGTAATTAACCTAGCGGCATCGCACGCTAGATAATAATTATATATTTCGCTAACTATAAATAACAATGGATTAACAATGCTAGGACCAAGGATTGGTAAGATGGATACGGTGGACGGCGGCCAAAAGTCAGTCGAGCGAGTAATGCGCGTCGGCCCACCACGGGATTAACAATTGGTGAGCAGATTGTTTGCGGGAATACATTTCCGACAAATGAATTTATTATTCGACAACACAATGTAAAATCTGCCACTAATAAAGTGCGCGATGCGACCATATTTCTGCCTTAGGCATCTTAGTGCCAAGCTAATTGCTACCAACAAACATACAAGTATATGTTGCACATATATATTGCACAAACGGCGTCAAACTGATTCGTGGATGAAGTCGTTCATCACGTTCCTCACGCGCTATCGAGGACGCTTCAAATAGCATAAAACCGATTCATCTTTTTTCCATTTTTTTACACCTGCTAATTCCAAAGCGTTGAAACTGTCGCTTGGACACAAAACATTCACTTAATTACATGGTTTTAACTCCGCATACTTATTTTGCTTACACATACTGACGAATCTACCTATTTAGATTATAAAAAAGGACATCAGATTTTTTATTGTATCAAATTAAGAAGAATTTTTTTAATATAATTTTATAACACCCACTACGAATTATAATGTACTTTAAATGCTATCATCGATGTGAATGTAAAAACTGGGAGAAGGTGTATACAGCGAACGCTAACGGAAAATTTGGGGGCCAGCGTTCTAACGCAAGAAACGTTCCCGAACAATCCGACCGCTACGCAAACATACGCCTTCATCAAAGACAGACACTGTGTTATGAAAACAAGCAACCGAGAACAAACACAAACAAACACACGAAACAATTGATGAGAAGTGCGAGAGGAGCGAGAGAGGGCGCGGTTGGCTGCGATACTGTTTATTACTTGGTATGCCAGTTGGTAGCTAGAATTTCTTTAACGCAAAACTAAAAATGAAGAATAAGTACGCCAGGTCTACTGGAATAGAGATATTTGCAACTACGCAGTTTATTCATATTACACATTTCTCTAAATACTTATCGAATGGAATTTGTTTACATGTACCAACTAGCCATAAATCAAAAAATATATGCGAATATATGTACTTGAAGCAGACGCTCACTACCAAAACAACGATGCTGTAGGCCCTGAAGAAAGATAGAGACGGGAAACAAAAGCAAAATATAAGAAAACATATAAATTATTTGTTTTATGAAATGCATTTACTGTTATTGAAAAACAGATAAATCTTAATAATTCTTACAACGAGCGAATGAAAGTATCAAATAGGAAATACAAAACGTATGGAAGTGATAGTGACAAGGAAATAATTTCAAATATGTAACGAACAGACGTAACGAAGTTTCTATCAGTAGTAGGTATAACAGTCTATTACCAAACCAACGCAACGAATGTACAGTATTTCTATCTCATAAAGCTAAATTAAATTTGCTGTTTACACTGACTGTATTTATAGAGATGAAAACTTTTTACTAAATGAATAAATCACGATTACTTTCAATATTCATTTTGATTTTAATTCTAAACATTTACTTACTACCACTAAATAGTTCGCTATTTAGTGGTATTTCGTTTGAAGCGTTAAGATCAGCTGAAGTAAAGATGATTTATGAATAGTTTCCTCAAGAAACTCGCTCTGAGAAAAGGTTATATACGGCCTTGAATTGCAAAACTGTTTAATTCGTACAAGATCAATTATTGGCTAACGATATGAAAAATATTGAAGCCGCAACGGTATGAGAAAGGCGTTGAAGAAAACGTATAAAACGCCTGGAACAACAAGAGTGCTAGTTACGCCAACAATGTACGGCTGACGGCTCACTTATCGAAAGAGGATGTACGTATATACAAGTACGCGATACGAAATTGAGCTGTTTAGCTTAAAAGCGATAACGATAAATCGTACCGGTTCCACTGAGCAATTACTGTCGCTTGCTTTATTTGCCGTTGCTTGGTGGTACAATTACATCTGCTACACTACTGTCTGTTCGTATATCAACATAACTATTTGTATCAAACGCGTGTACGACAACAACGCTCATTCACTTTTATTACTGGCATTAATATAAATCTCGTGTGCGGGGTGAACTAGTGTAAATTGGATGATGTTATTTAACTTAAAGTCTATATTTAATCATATTAATGTCATAAATAAATTACCTATTTGTTAGTGAGAAATTTGTTTCTACTTATGGTTTTATGTATAAAATTAATTATACATACATATCGTCACGTCCTGGCATGGACCTGTCCCTTCAGTGGTAGGCAGATATCGAGTGTCAAACATCTTTATCCTTACATATTTGCCGTACTTCCACATTAATTACTCCCTTCATACATACTCGCCGGTTACGGAGTATTTTGACTCCCCTATCAGCCAGTGTTCTGCCTATTTTATCAGGATAGGTGAGTCTTTGCAAATTAAGGAATTATTTTCTCCTAAAAAACCTTCTTACTAAACGAATCCCACCGCAAAACATCTGTTATGCATTACCTGAAACAAAAATGAAATACAGAATAAGAGGACGACATCAAATTAAATGACGTTAAGTTGAAAAAAAAATAAAACTGTTCTAAACTCATGCTACAAAGTCAAACAGGACAGTTTATGAGTTTAAAAATGTAAATGAAGAGAGACTGCTGGATAGTTTGTTACGTGTGATGTGATATGTAAAAAATTTCACGGATGAGAACATGCCGCGGCCAACGCCGTGACTAGCCGTGCCTATTTTTAAAATATAACACGTAGAAATCGCTTCCGCGAAATGGTCAAGGGAGCGGGTGGCCCAGTGTAAGTAAACTAATTTGTGGCGGCCATTTTGCAATATGGCGGGCATTATAACGTCTCTTTATCGAGTCCATTTGGCCGTTGCTACTCTTTTTAATATCGTGCTTTAATTTTATGCGCCTGTATCTCTGGGGTTACAGCTTAATTGGGGTTTTTCGTACTCAAGCCTGCGTTTTTATTATTCATTGCCTACGTAACGAATGTAATTCTTTCGTTTTGTTACTCCTACATTTGCTAAACGAGAATCTCTTGGGCAATTGTCGAGTTTGTTTTTTTAACAATTTTCATGTTTGCTCGTAAGGACTCGTAGCTTTAAAGGTAGATTGAAATTATTTTAGCGGTTAAATGGCAATAAAATTGATATCAAAATAGATACACAAAGGAGATACATACTCGTAGCGATCATATTTTTCACAAAGGTTTTTCACAGAGGTTCTGTTTTCATATCCTAGACCTAGTAATGGTTCGGTCTTTGTCTGTGAAACCTGGGAATGTTCTGCATTGCCTCTGCATGCATGTATGCATGGCAATAAGCTCACCACCTATTCCATAGTGGGACGTAAACGTAACTGGTGAAATGTGGAAGTGTCCTACACTTTTCAGGGATTAAAAGCTTAATGTTACGGTGCTTTTAGAAGTAACAATTGATTGTGTTTATTGATCAATCATTTTTATAATTAAATATTATACCTAAATATGATAATGAAATAATAATGTAATAAAGAAACAATGAAATATAATTTTATTATTAAAATGTAGAGTTAGTATGTTGAGTAATTTTATATCGCGATAACAATTTTGTTATTATATGGCAACATTAGTATTATGTCGGACATCAATTTGGACCTCCCTCGCTATCCTAGAAACCATATTCACCCTTGCTTCGAAGTTTCATGAATCACATTTGTCTAAGTTCACAGGCATCACTTAGTGCTCAATGCAATGTATAAAAAACAACTGCCGGTCACCTAGTGCACACGCGATGTATTTGTTATAAAAAAAATAATAGTGAATATGAAAACAAAAGACGCCGTGATATGTTTTATTAACTTTCACGCGTGCAATGAAAAGAATGTCAAATTTTGAATTAAAACTAATTATAAATTCTTCATAATATACCTAATTGTTGATCCATTTTAAATGTTTCATAAGCAGTTGCTATTTCAACATTCCACGAAGTACAAAACTATCGCTTTGAGTTAATATTTAATTCCATTGATATCATAAAAACCGAGAGATTATTTTCTTATAATAATATGTAATTAATGTGTATTGTTAATAACGTTGTTCTATCTGCATAACAACTAAGGCCGCGATGTGGGTAGCGCAATAGGCGAGGTGGTACATTGTTGAGACTATCTCTATGCTCGGCACGTTATTACTTGACATGTATGTATATCATAGATTTGTTATCAGGCAAAAAATTTTGCAAATAAGCAAGAAGAAACCCCAATTGGCCACTAACCTCCTAAAACATCGGCGACTGCTAGCATTAGTTATCCAGTTAGTACACGCTACTAATAAGATAATTAATTGGTAGCACATCGGTGAGGATTGGATCTTAGTATTAAAACATGAAAATGATGAATTCGTAATTTCATCCACAAATCAGTTGTAAACAGTTGAAAACATCATAAATTTATGTAATTACCAAATGTTAAATAATGTAAATTATAAAACTTACCTACCGCGACAAGCGGAACAACTGGTTTTATTAATGAATTAGCATAAATGGTAAGGACAACTTCGGTAAACTTTAAACGGTAGTCGCATTGTTACAAAACAGAAGCAAAAAGTTGAATTATAACAAAAAAAAATTGTAGCCGTAAGCATTTCGGCTATTTATACATGATAATGTTTTCATTAAACCAGCATCACGGACGAGCGAACCTTGAGCCCGTCGAGTTAAATGAACTTGCAAACGAAATGGTGTAATGTTGAGTAAATCCCAATTGAAGGTGATTCTTACTGCCCCGGAACGGTGGTGGAGTAATAAAAATGTCTGATTGTCGAAACCGGCTCGATTGTTTGCCGTCAACACAAATGATCACCACTCGCGCCGTTACGAATATTTGCGCGCGAATATTTGAACGCGTCTAATTAAATAATCATTCATTAAAATCAATGCGATAGTTTGCACAAAATCGTATTCAATTTATTTGCATCCCCCACACGCGTTGCAGAATCACTGACAGGCACACAGAACGATTAGAATCTACGGTACGTAGTTCTGCGTAAACTAATTACAAAGGCTCGACAGAAAACAAACTACTTACGAATAAAAAACAGTAATATAAAATACCCGGCGATTCGTAGCGGTCCCAGTTGTTACCAGACTACTTAAGACGTGCAAAGTCAGTTTTCAAATTAATTTCCCAATCAAATAAGCGAAACGTTTATCACGCTTTATAAAAAAAAATTAAGCCTATTAATCACAATATTGGACAGCTATCGGCGGAGGGTTCCAATCGAGGGAAAGAAATTTCGTTCATCGAATATTGAGAACAAAGAGTGTTTCATTCTCGGACTTCCCGTGAATATTAAATTTTTCAAATTGTAACGGCGTATTGATATTAATTTGTTCATAGTGTTCGTCGAGAATTGCAGAAATATAAAAAAATGACTAAGCCAAGTATGTATGTTTACCATGTGACATTTGAAATGTTCCGAACTACCTTTATTCTTTGACATTACATAAACTTGCTTGATCGCAGAAAAACAAACTATGTATAACGTATGGACTCCCGTATGTATAGATATACACTATCTTATATAAAAAAAGCGTTAAAATATTTAAGTACTTCTAAAGCAAAATTCCCCTTTATCTTTTCCTTTATCAATTTTTTCTTAGTTTACAGTAATAAAGGTACGCTTTGTTCAATTTTGATTAGTCTTTGTTAGCACTGCCGCGAACGTAATGTACTCGTATGTGAACATTGCAACTAGAACACGCGGGAATCGTCCTCGTTGTATGTGTTTTTAACATTTCTTTTACTTTTGCTTGACAGGAAAATTAAATTTCATTCGAAATTTCTACGATTTATTTTGAGACAAAGTGTCATGAACTAGCATAAATGTTATCTCATACCATTTTTTAATCCGTCAACATGTGGAATATGTACAAAACAAATGGATTGAGACGCTTCAAAAAAGTATTCATGTGCTAGCTTTGGCTGACACAATAATATTTAATAATTTGCCAGAGACTATACTCGTTTTTCTTTACTACTTTGTAGTGCGGTGCGCGTTGAATGAGAGTGCATTTGATTGTCGTGTCGATGTACCTACTATAAATATCACGATACACAAACTTCTCGTAGGCACCTGTTACGTCTATATCTAGTTTATTATCTTACAGAGGAAACATTTTTTTGCCACTTGAATTTTATTGCCACAGATTCAATGGAAGTTTGAGCGTACGACTGCTTGACTACGTTTCAATGTTACAATGCAACAATTGTACTGCAAACTGAAGTTGTAAAAAACAATACGATAGTGATTCAACTGTCAGAGCCATGTGTTTGTGTACCAGCCGGTATCTTATGCATTTTATTTGTGCTCGTGTGCGATCAATAGTACCGCGTCGGCTATTTCATATGATCATTCATTACACCATAACAAAACATCACTCCCGTGTCTCGAAGAGGTAGCTATAAAAGCGCAGTACTTTCATGTTTCACCGGTTATATTATCCAACCGATGGAACAATTGGTAAGCTCGTCACCATATACCTGACACGAAGTTTTTTACGATCATCAAAAGATTGATGCTTCAAAAGTATCTAGATCTGCAAAGGGAGCTCTCTAATGACATACCATTGCATTCAAGGCGAAAATCGACATCTGTCCTTACATTCCGAAATTAATTCTCCGTATTCAGTATATATTAAAAGAGAAAACGCACAAAATTGAAATAATATTTAAAATAAAATATTTAAACAATAAACATACATACAATGTAGCAAAAGACTTAACAAAATATGCGAGCGAGCAAGCAAACTGCTAGCCTTCACTAGTTGGAGAGGCATCAGAGGAAGGAGATATGTACATAGATATGTATAAGCATATTTATGAAACGTATAACATAACTGGTGAAACGTAGGAGCACTAGACACA
>DWEJ01002582.1:0-11316 GCA_018245835.1 Mysoria sejanus stolli | reverse complement strand
CATTTGTAGTGTTCGACCCGGGAATCGAACCCAGGACCTCCCGATCCGCAGTCGCACTTGCAACCACACGACCAACGTCATATTATCATTTAGATTATATATATTTTGAAGTAATGTAATATATCTTTCAGCGGTAAGCAACCCTATCAACACAGATAAACAATGCGGAATGGGTCAATGAATGAATGAATGGATGAAATGAATGAAACCGATTGAAATTCTACAGGTGATACGATTCCCTACGGATTTGACCACGCTTACGGTCTCGGCTAGCGCGAACTGTGCAGGAAATGTTCCCATCAGACGTGATGCTCGCTATAATGTAACCATGGTAACGGTAGCCAAACGAAAATTTTATATATAAAAAAATTCATAAAGCATTCTTCGAAATTCAATCGAAACACCTAAAACGTCGCAGCAAGCACTAAAATGACTTACCGAAAACGGAAAACTAAAAATAACTCATTTACTTATCTATTTGATCAATCATGTATATATGTAGTATATATTATACATATAACAAATTAATTTCAATTAATTTGTTGCCGATATTATGGCAATCTTTCCGTCTTAACTACTGTTGGATATACGATGTCTTAAGCTTGGTACATCTAGCTTCTAAGTCTTAAAGTACAAAAAACATAACGCCAAAGGAAGAGCGGGTAACACGAGTACTAAGAAACAAGCGATCAAGGCGCGAATAACAAAAATAATACCAGTAAACAACACTTATTAACATTCACACGAAGCGTATACAGTAGCGTCCTCAATACTGCGCTGAGTCGTCATGGCGTCGTCGTACCAAGATACAGGGTTCAGATTTCATGGCAGTTTATTATTAAATAAGAACTTAACATTTAATATCACGCCTGTATTTCTCTGAATGGAAAGGTAGAGAAATGTATTCCCATATATAACTAGTTACCTTAAAAGTTATGCATGAAAGTGCTCAGCCTTATAGCTCAGCATCGGGCCTACTACAGAGAATTTCAAGTCAGCAAGCAGTAATACTATACCGATTCGGGATTCGAACGTAAGACTTCTCGCTCACCAATCGCGCTTGCGACTAGTCTGACGAGGCGGTCGACTTGTAGTTATAATCTGTTACTAGTCCGTGACTTCTACATTCACTACCAACCAAATGCTTAATTGTAAAACATCGGTTATATGATAAACAGCTCGTAAAGATTCATTACAGCACACAAAACGAAGTACAATCCTAGTAAAATACTCATGACCAACTTGACATTGCCCTTGACCACGCATTAATAATTGTAAATTTGTAATGAATTTACTGTTTACGTTTTTTTTTTACGTTCACGAATTTACTGTAATTTATAGGTATTTATTGTGTCCTTTCAACTTACAATAACATGATTAAAATGATTAAAGATTTATATTTCATCCCAGTTCGAAAATGATCTCTCATTAAAATTATGAGTGTTTACGAATGTTAAAATTTATATTAAATATTCGATACGTATAATAGAGAGAGGATATATAATAATAAAAAATATTGTGTAGTAAATGTTAAACGAAAAATTAGACTTATTTAGTTTTTTCATTCGTTTATTTCAAAATGGGTAGTATGTAACATAATATAGAGGTACTATATAATGTTACATATAAAAAAAAACTCTTCAATATTTTAACTGATATGTGATTATAATTAAAAGTACTTCAGAAAATTGTCATATCAATTTAATACATTACTGATAGTGTTGTTGTTATTGAAAGTCAGTCTTTGTGTTAGATGAAAACTAGTGTGTTCTGATAATTAAGCTACATAGAAACAATAGCAGATATAAGGACCACAAGATGGATAGACATTGCGCATGTTCATGGACGCAGGTGCCGAGGAAGACCTAGGTCATATTTCGACCAAATAATAAGTTTGACCAATCAATGGAGGTCTCATCTCCGAAACTAGTATGTATGAAAAGTAATGTGTCTATAAGACCAAGTTGGATCTGTAAAGGTAGAGATATTTCGCATTCTGTGAACTCTGCCTACACCGTAATGTATAATAATAAAAATAAGTAACTATTGCATCATTTTCATTGTAACTCCATGCCATGTCCGTCAACATACATTTAATTTTAAACCGTAATTACCGAGAACAATACTTTATACGTAGTAAGTAACAAGCACTTTCGTAGTCCTCGCGCTGTAATTATGGATTGCGTCACTTTTAAAATATACCTAATTGGTGAGTTATCTTGGTTGCTGAGCTGCAGGAGCCGGCATGACGTTGGCCCTAAGGCGCCTGTCAATGTACACACTTGACCCCTTTTGATCCTACAATTAGGCATGAGCATACTCCGGGTACTATGGATACTCATACACATATTGTTATGTCTAACCATTCATTACTCCCTTGTACTGTCGCGCAGTTTTAACATTCATAAACGTAACATCACGCCTGTAATCCTTGTAGAAGTTGGCAGCGGAGTGCAGTCCATCCAATTTCATTAGTTGCGTTTAGATCCCACTAAGTATGACATACGCAAGGCACAAATCGCGACTCCGACTACTAGAAATTTGAACAAGAAATTCTCAATTACAAAATGTAATTTAAGTTAGAAAGTTTGATACTTACATATTTATTATAACATGTATTAGGTAGGTACTGAGATTACCTTATGGACAATAAGTCGTATAGTGTTGAGTCAAGTCTTCGAAACTAGGGCGCCGGTACGAAAAGTGTGGTGCGTAGATGCGTAATAATTCTATAAAGACAAAGATAATCGGCACTTGTGCTATCTGCCTACGATGTAAGTACCTGGCGTGAAGTATAACAACAATATACAGTGCAAGTAACTTACATTGAGTTTCGAAACGGCGCATCTGACTGCATCGTGCATTCGAATCAAAACAAGGGACGGCGCACTAGCAACCAAGTGAGATCCCCCGATAGGTATATAAATGTAATTCAACCGGTGTGGTCCCGCTGAATACTCCGTCTCACTCTTTATCGGTACGACAGCTTTGTACGAACACACGTATTATTAGAGCACATTAATATCGATGACATAGGCCCGATGAAGACCATCTGTGTCCACAAGACATGATAATGTAACGCAGCTCGAACAAAGATCTACCCTTGAAGACGCCGCCGCCCTGCCTCGGTGCATGTCAACAGATCGTTCGCTCAATAGACAAAGAATCAAATTAGGTACACAACATGTACCAACGAGGTGGAGGTGTTTTGAAAAATTCCAAGTTCACGAAAGAATTGTTTCATTATTTAAACAATATTGAATTGAAGTATGGCCCTTTACTGTAACGAATGTGTTGGAAATTTTTGAATCGAAAATATTTTATAGATTTTTGTTAGACGAGACACGGTGTCCTTATTGGGCCAAAGACAAAAATGAATGCATAAGAAAAGTATTAGTTTAGGACGAGTTCTAAATTCAAATATAACAGATTACTCCCACCGAACTAAGTTTCTGATCGATTCCGATAAAGACGCTGTCTAGAGCCAACATCCAGTAATCAGAGCGTGGAAACTGAGTAACTTGCTTCTATTTGTGCCGCAAAGAAAATTGTTTCCTACACTTTACATATTACGATCTATTCTCCTTTGAACAGGAACAACTCTTAGCACAACACTTAACGCTATCGTACACACAAAAGGATATATTACGTCCGTCTTATAACTCGTATGTTTTTTTATGCTAACACTCAAAACACTTGTAGGGTGTGAAGTTGGTGAGAGAATATGCTGTTGGAGATGTCTTTTCTATCGTATATTTTCAAAACATCTACAATGTTGACATATTAAAATTATTAAATTTTTTTTTATAATATTTACACTTTTACAAATTCATATAAAAATGTTAAAAATTAACAACATAACAATTATATGCAAATTAAACATGTTTTCAATTACCTATCACGATAGCAACCGATTAAGATTTCCAAGTGTTACATAATTCAGGTTTCAATAGAGCGAGCGGGCATGTGGGCTCTGTCCGCGCGGGCTAGGCCGGCCCGTCCTAAAACACAATTCGTATTCTCGCGTTATACAATGCTACCTGTCGCGTTCCGCAACCAAAGGACGTGTTCTCGGAAGAGCGCAGTCGATGAGCTGCGTTCTAAACGTTATCGTCGTGGACTGCGATGCGTTCGTTTGTGTTCGTGTACTGCTGTGTAATTCTCGGTAACCGTCGTGAAGTTTAAGCTAATAGATACCTGCTCAGCAATAAATTACTATGTCGCATTATTAGTTTTAAATGCTTACGCGTGGGACCGATTCACGTTCCATTGACAATGTAATGTTTTCAAAATGCGTTACTTCTTGAGTTGCAGTGGGTATAGAATTTCGTGTGAACCATTTTGCAGTGTCTGGCATAATCGTTGTGTATCATCAACCTATTGAAGTCCTCCGCTGGACAAGCTTCTTCTGAGGGGTTATGCCAGGATATGCAGGTTGAGAATCACAGAGCACAGCTTCTCGCAGGGCTTACTCTGATGCCTATAAGCGGGCCAAAGCATTTAGCTGTACCTAGACTGACCGCGGTCTGTCTGCGGCGGGTTTAGTTATTTATCGTTGTTTAAGTAAGCTAAATTATAATCGTTTCAATACATTATTGAATTGACTATTCGTGTTAATTTTATTCATGTGTCATTACATTATTCATATAGATTGACCACTCAATCATGTATGAATTCAGTAAACTGTAATTATGTGAAATTTGTCAATTACATACAAGTACATAAATGATTAACACCGAACACTCATCAATGCTGGTTTACTAAACGGTGAACCAGTATTGATGAGCGTTCAATTTATAGTATAGGTAAAATGATTTTATAAAAACAAAGAAATCTCTTATAGTTTATTTCAATCAATCCGCGTACAGGACATTAAGTAATCATAGCTTAAGTATTAACCGAACATGAAGAGATAAATATTTAGCTGTGGACAGGTAGCAAGACGTCTGATAAAATATCACACTAATAACTGTCTAAACAAAAGGGAGTTGAATGAACCCAACATTTTTTTTCTTCGAACGCTCATTCTTTTGTATTCAGCACGAGAGGTTTCTCTTATTACGGATTCAAAGGACGACACTTAAAAGGAAATATTGTCTGATGTCCAATCACTTGTACGTTGTGTGAACAACAAACTTTGGGCGATGCGGTTTGTTTTTTCAACAACAACTTTATTGAATCTGAGTTATTTCAATCATTTATTAGTTCTCAGCAAGGGAGGCACGTTTTCACCAATCAAAAATAACAAATTATGAAAATGTAATCGCAGGACGAGAGAAATTTCGTGTGTATTTGAAAGAGATGTGACAACAACTTCTATCCTGAATTTTTGATTGTAAACATTACATCGAATTCGGAAACTCTTGTCTGGCGGAGGAAGTAGTAAATAAGGGTAGTGTTGGGATACATTTACGGTCAGGTCAAGAGTCAACAACAAGGTGTTACGCGTGGAAGCTAGCGGGCTGATAGCGCCGCGTTGGGCGTCCGCCAAGGCAATTTGCATCGCTGCCCATTTCGGAACATCGCCAAGTCTAGCCGAACAAAACCACAGAGAATTACCCTCCATTCCAATAATAATTAAAGCAAACATTTCGCTGCCGAGACGCACGTTGGCCGTTATGGAGCTTATAAAACATTGGTGCAGCTCGCAATTAAGAAACGTTGTGCACGTCTATTTGCCGACGCGGAAGAGACGCACCGCTTGCAATGGCCCATCGCGGCGTGCGCCGAGCGAGCGGCGCGGCGCGCGGAGCCAGGCCGCCGACTGTCTAAATTAATACCTTTGATATTCGAAATATCAATATTTCCAGGGGGCTTATGAAGTGTTTCGACGCAGAGACGTGCGGGCCTTCCGCGTTGGCAGCCCTGGCGTACGCTAACGAACCGAGTTATGTTGAGGTATAAATCGTCACGAGTAACATTTATCTCGTAATACGAGTACCACTTTGTTGCGCAATTAATATCTCAGTATTGTATAAAAGCATTGATTTCGGTCACAGCACGGCCACTGATAGTATACTTAATCAGTAAGTTGTTGTTGTAACAAGAAAAAGTTTATTGGTGATGTTATTTAGAAAGTTGTAATTTTACAAAATATTAAGTACTCCCTAACTAGACTTGCATGGCAGACTATGTCCTTAACCATTGTCATTCTGAAAAGAGGAATTCAAAGGAGAATTCTGAAAAGAGGAATATTCAAAAATGGAAATATAAAATAGCAGACGACATAGATTACGAAAGTAATGACGTAGTAACATTTGTAAATGTTAATCAATAAGAAACTGTGCAGACATAATCACGCGGTTATCTCCGCGATAAATATTTATTTTTAATACAAAATCTAAATAAACAGAAGATTTACAAATTGAGTTTCCAAATTTATTTTACATGCGAGTTTACTCATGTTGTTTATTTACGAGGTGGCAAAAGCTTTGATGTCGCATTGGCGGGCGTCCACGCTTGGTGGCGCGGTGGCGCGGCGCGCGGAGGTACCGCGGACGGTGCCTACAAACCGCTCCTCATAAATCATGTCACCTGTTACATAATCCACTAACGAATCTCTCGTACGTCCAAGACAAAGTCCACACGAAAAAAATATATTGACATTTCTCCCATAATTCAGATATACCCGACGCAAATGCAGTAGGAAACAAATCTAATCCAATTGTGTAGTTTATGTGACCAATGAAAGCTGTATCATAATACAAAATTAAATAATACTCGTCATAACTTTTTCAAACTTTTCCTTTCTTTGTTTTTCTTTTCATAAATCACCAAAGAAAGAGCACAGACGGTAAATCGAAAAATGTAATAACCACACATTTAGCAAGTAGAAAAAATCACGTGTGTAGTAGAATAACCACAATCACGTGAATAGTAGAATAATCTTCAATAGTAAGGAGAATATTTTAATTTATCCCAACATATCAACGGAAAGCGTATTTGATTGGTAATTGATAAAGAATCTGCTTAATGTATCCCCAGTAACGTTTTTCGCCCACACACCTGGGCTAGGGCTGTGCACATCGGACATAAAACCGATATAATTTAGTTCTTGTGCTGAAAACATGACCTGCACTAATATCGAATTACCATGTTCAATTGAAACTTGACAATACGTAATCCCACCAAAATACAGAGATAAATGAAAAATGTATTCGATTCTCTTTTAAATTTGTGAATATAATTATGGCTATATGCTGGCTGTTTCGTTATATAGACGCCAACCCTAGGATAGACCATACGCAAGTAAAACGTAAGCTGTAGTAATGGCCGCGGCGCCGGCGCCAACCTAGCGCCCATTACAGATTATCGATATAATTATTGCTATCTCACCACCGCGCGGGCATTAGGGTAGCATCTGGTCCGAGCAAACTTCAATTCTATTTCCATTTATAAAATGTTATTGTTTTAGCCAAACGTATTTATCTTTGTATATTCCATTTTCAAAACCACCGATATTTTCATGTTAATTAACGTGGTCATTAGGTGTAGATATATGTATGTACTATATATTTGCGGTCACTCTAAAAACGACAGCTTCGATAATACTGTACTAGAAAATATTATTATTTGAGTAAATTATACAAAGTTAGGAAATAAAATTAAAATTGTGAATAATTCATTTTTTATTTACTGGCTAGCCCATTCGCGCAGTAATTAGCGATGCTGAATAGAAAACCGAGAGTCATGCGTTCAAATTCAAATTCAATGATCGACAAGCAAACATATTCACAAGTCACACATGTACTTATCGTACGCACTGAAAATACGTTTCATATTTTTGCAATTAATGCAATAATTATATATTAGTTTGCAAAGCACGTATTTATTTCATTTGAAATCTTAAAACCTTTGAATATTAGTATTGGTGCGAAACGAATATATTGCATTAAACAATGGATACAGTCACTATAGAAAAAGCACAGATAATTGCGTCTTCTATAAACTCGTTGGAGAATGCTACCGTATAAAGCAGTAATATTAAAATATTACAGCTGTTTACAGAACACACTGTATTACAGAACACACGAACTATCATATGAACTAAGCTAAAGTCTTGTACACAATTCAATTTTTTTAAACTCCCTATTCAATTTATTGATGTGGAACTGGTAGTTGGTTGACACGCTGGCCGTATGTCGTCCGTATTGAAAAGGACTGGACATTGATTGGTTTCGAAAAAAAAAATCGCCGCAAAATATACGCCCACGTTGTATCCTGTAACAGTTCCGTTACAAGTGTAACAGCTGACATCAATTTGATCCAGTTTATTCAATGGCCATTTTCTAAGTATACGAAGAGTTTTGTTCTATTAATTCAACGTTTTCTCCTTTCCCAATTTTCTTTCATGTAATAATTCATTATTATCTACAGACTCATTGAAACTTTTTAAATCGTAATTAATAGTTTTTAATCGTACTTTTAGACACGGGTCTATTTCTCTTTCATGGCGATTGTTCAGTAACATGTAACATCGCGCCCGTAATCCCCCAAGAGGTGAGCAGAAGAGGTTCACACGTACACACGTAGGTTTCACCAGTAACGTTTACGTGCCACTAAACAATAGGTGGTGAGTCTATTGCCTTACAACGGGCTAGAAAATTTAAGTTATAAAAAGTCAATAGTGCCCGATCCGGGTTCGAACACAGATCCTCTCGATCGACAGTCTCGCTTGCAACCAGCACGACTACCGAGGCAGTCAATTGGTCAGTAGTACTACGTAAAATGAGGACATGTAATTTATTTGCAAATGTGTTGCACATATAAAAGAGTAATCCTTTTGGGTCGAGTGGCTACCTCGTTCGTGAATGCTGAATGAGAGTGCCTGGGTTCAAATCCTAGTTCGGGTTCCATCGAATTTATCCAATTAGAATGTCTAACAGTAGCTTGGAGTCTATATTTGTTCCCGTTGTATGGCAAAAGGGTATTATTATTTTTTTAACAAAAAAATCCTTATTTTTAAAACTGGCAAAAATGGTACTATTATCTACATAATATATTATTATTGTATGGTCACACAAGATCCTTTACGGAAGCGGCGGCGACCAACGAGTGACCAATTGAGATTAAGTAACCTGAAAGTATATTAGACAAACGAACATTTGAATTACATACTAAGTAACTTTCAACTAATTCCCTATAAGTAGATCGTTTCTTAGAAGGTGTTAATCTAACGAGTATTGTTCTTCGTACGGCAATGAATCATTTACTGGGTTTATCAATTTTTATCGCTAAGTACGCACTGACGAAAGGTATACGATCTGGATAAGATAACGAATGACGACAATGTGTTTCTAACAGGGACTATATTTGATTTTTTATAAAATTCAATGTAACCGTAATAGTTTAACCCGACCATACGGTACCAGAATCAGACAATATTAGCGAAAATCGAGTATCTGGCTTATACCACAAACGTCGCGAAAGGATATTTTTAGAAACTGTTATACTAAGAAAAACAGTTTAAACCTCAAATTTTGATGTTTTAGGTTAAGTTTAAGGTATGCAAATTAATATGTATTGTGTTAAACGAAAAAAATCCTTTTTACAACTAACAAGAACCGTAATAAAAGTAATTAATTAATTTTTTACGCATGTGTAACTACTGCATAATTATTTTAGTTAGTTACCTGTATTTCTCTGAACCTCATTTGACCAACAAGTTATACATATTTAAATATTTTTTCTCACCTAACAATTCAATTTTAACGATTTTTCTTTTCTGTCTCGATAAAAATAACCACAGTTAAATAAACGACCTAATTTTCAATATTTGCTTGCTAGTTGATAGAAAAGCTAATATGTAAATACTCGCAAAGGGTATATTAATTAATTCACAATTTGCAAATCCGTTAGGTCACAGAAACCATACTAATGTAAAATGGTCCGTAATACGATGTTTTGCAATTTAACTGTGACCTGGCTTTATCACCCTAATAAGTACATGAATAACGAATACACCTTAACCACTTTTATACAGTGTATGCAAACATATATTAATATGTTGATTAAAATCTCATAAACCTTAAAATAGTATGTAAAATTTAGTGAATTCTATTATAATAGTTATTGAGGTCAATGATAACAATGTAAGTAAACAAGTTGTAACATCGTAAATAATGCCTTTCGAGTTCCTCAAGACTTGCGTACGAGCATTTTCATTATTCAAGAAGTTGGAGTAGCACCTACATAGTTCAATGTAGGTAAACAATGATATTAGAAGAATTAAATGATTTATAATTCTTTCAACGTTAGTATTATTTTGTAGACAAAGGACCACCTCAGCGATACGTTCACTTCGGGACGGCGCCACTTGAGACTCCAGCAGCCACTTATAAAGTACAGCTAACTTTGAGCTATCAAATATAATCATTATCACCTACATAGATAAGCACAGGTACATAACACAACAATGAAGCTGATAAATAAGTTAATACATATGCTAATAACAGGGAAAACATTTTAAACATCGGCTCTGCTACAACTTTCTAAGAATAGGTACGTTGGCACCCAGAGGCACCACCAGTATCATGCTGGGTGGCTGATAAATCGAAAGTGAGGCCATCATGAAATATAACCAATAGTTAATATGTACTTACTTCCATTCAAGGCACAGAGAGGCCAATGACATTGGAGGAGTATTTTAAGAACGGCAATACAAATCACTCTACTTACCATGCTGCACTTAAGATAATGCAATTTAACTACATTACGTAAAAAGTGTCAAAAATTACTTACTTTAGATAATATATCTGTCCTTCAGGCGTGCGGGCTTGTTCCCAGCCGGCGGGAAGAGGGCCTAAATCATCAGGAATATGTGTGACCACGTCGTAGGACCTCTGCTTGGGGTGCTGATGATGAAGAGGGGGCTGTTGGGATTGCTGCCCCGCGGCATAAGTCTGCTGCAGGCTGGCCGGTGAGGAGTGCGCCCGCGAATGCGACACTGGTACAGCGCCCGTCGCTGACGACGATCCGAAGGCCGAATCGGCCGAGTTTTCTCGCGAGTGAGACACAGATGGCGACTTGGAACCGGTCGAGGGCGGGTTAAAGAACGACTTTGGAAGCTGTCGCATACGCAGAGGCACCTGTAGCGGCCGTTTCGAGTCCGGCTTGAGCACTGTGTCGAATAGCGACTGCAAAACTGAGTCGGAATCCTGGTCCACCCGGAGGACCAGGTTCGATTTCTGTTCACCGTCCGAATTGAGAGCCATGTTTGTGTCGGAACCAAGAAATCTCGAAACCGACCTGGCCCACCGCAGTGACACAACACTGACACGCGACGGGCTGGCGCGGCGCCACCCGACGTACTCGTAG
>DWEJ01002581.1:0-11317 GCA_018245835.1 Mysoria sejanus stolli | reverse complement strand
GATGTAATTTCGATTGTGTTCTAGTCATTAGCGTTTAAGTAATCAAATGTGTACGGCGCCTTGCTAGATCTGGGACGGCTAGTAAATAGTTTGTTTTATACACAAATACGGTTCAATTTATTTAGTTAATTAACTAAAACAATTTGTGTTTTAACCTGATAATTTTCAGCGGCCGCAGGTTGTTAACCTTCAGATAGAACTACTAATAGGAACATCGTTACAGGCTTTCGCTGATGGTTTTGCAGTACCTACTACCTTGTATCACGAATTGTACTTTGAAAGTATTCACATCCAGTACATTGCATAGAAACACATTAAAATCGCCGAGTTTATTATATTAAATCGAACAGAATTTCAATATGCAACCTTGCAGCAATTTGCGCTAAGCTCAGACCATAACGACATTTTAATTGTCTTATAAAATACTTGTACTGTATTTTATAAGATAATAAGATAAGATCTTTCATCATTTGCCAGTATTTTTTCCGTTATATTACAACAGCTAAGTTCGAAAAACCATTGTTTTTCTTCCTTGATGCAAACAATTTCTGGGATATCCTGTAGCGATAAATCGTATTGTAGTGTGCTCCCTGTTGAGATTTATGCTATGCTCTTAGCCACTACGCTTAAATTATTAAGTAGCTACTGCTCCTTGTTGGCTTAACCGTATGTAGAGTCAGAAAAAATAAATTCATCGGCTTTCTTATTCAAAAACTTTTCTTGTGACTTAGTGCGTGCAAATCGCTAACTAAATGGAATTGCATGTCTTCATCTATCGCGAAGTACCTATCATTAGAAGGAAGCTAATATAATTGCAGTATCGTAATAATGAAAGGCTTATGAAAAGTGTGCCCTTATACTCGACGGTTCATTGGACTCCGTTTGGGAGGATCAGTTGGATGAGCTGCACTGTTGAGTGTCATAACCACTTCGAAAGCGCGTATTATGTCCCAAACTTCATATAGGTCATGTTTTGAAGCGTCACTCATTTCGAAGTCTGCATCGTCTATCTCATTCGTGAACACACCCATTTTCTGCATTACTAATGAACGTCATTATCATATAACTGTCTTGGCTTACACACATTTCGCGTTATGAATTTGTCATTTCATAACATATCTTGAAGCTCATCAATGTCAGCGAGTATAGTATAAGTTACCATCCTTCCTAGTCTCCTTTTGTGTTCCTTGATAGAGGACGTAATTCAGTGGATCCTAAGAAAACGTCGAGTGACAGGCCCTAATGACATCAGCAGAGTGATGGAAGCATTAAAACTTGAAAAGCCCCAACTTTTCCATTTAATATGATAGCCAAGTTTCTCGAGTACTTAATTAAAGACTCTTTTTCATTTCACGTTTTTTTGCTCTAAGTAATGGTTCATTTATGGCGTGATAAAGGTTGAATTAAGATATCTTAATAACGTTCTTTGTTCGTCACTCCAAATGAAATGAATAAGCGTTACAATGTAGAATAATATAATAAGTGGTGTAACATGATAAAATAGGGTGTCCATTTATACTTCTATGACTTCTATGAGAAATGACTACAATCTCCAGTTTCTAGCGAGTAGATAGGTACTCGAAATATTTATTACTGTTTTAAAACGCTTTACAACTTTGCTGCCGTTACCCCATGAAAAGATTTTTATAGCTTTCTGTAGCATGACCAAAACTAAATGACCCATCGCAAAAAAATTGAACGTTCTTTCTTTGTAATACGTTGCGTAGGCGCCTGCGAGTTAATATCCAAAGTGAAATTAGAAAATGGAATGTGCACTATGTGGATTAAAAGCCTCACCGCGTACTGGGTTATTAGTGCACTTGCCGAGTCATTTCTGTGGGCGCTAGCCAACATGTGGGTTATTTAACCTGAATGTAGGTTTCCTGTTGTGAGGCCAAGTGTTGAGGGTAGAATGTATTGATATCTGAATGTATTGTATACTTAGAAAGTTGCTACTAGATGTCTGGATTTCAAATTTCTTTTTTCTCAGTGGCTTTCGTGTCCTTGGATGGACTAAGTCTCTACGCAGGTTTATGTAGAGATTCTTACCAAACGTACCAAAGGTTGCCATAGGAGTGTAGTGCTCTCCCACTTTCCACCAGTTATTTTACTTCCCATCATGAAATAGATGATGAGACCATTGTCATATGTCGGGCACAAATCCAGACTTTGAGTCACTACTGGAAATTTTAACAATAACTTCCAGTTAGATAAATCCAAAAGCACCTGTTACCGAATTTGTACCGAGCACCTTCCTCCCGATCAGCAGTCGTATACAGAACCACTGGACTAGCTAGGCAGTCAAACGAGTCAAGTAATTGAATTCATACCATGTCTTAGGTATTGTCATTTTCATAGTGCTTGTTTACTTCTTCTTTCCTACAATATTGCTTTCCCGCTTGCTTTACATTCCCGCTTTGGATTATTAAAAGGCAATAGGACTAACGATACAAATTTAGTGTCTCAAGAAATCTCACGTAGCGAAGGAAAATGCTCGACTTATATTAAAATAAGGTTTCTCATGTTTATTCATTCTCGTGCCATCCTAAAGTTACAAGAACAGCTATTAACATTTTATGAACAAGCATATCGAGACCGTTTATTTTTCCTTTCTCTGCCTTATTAACATTCATAGCGATAGAGGGTGCGTGTAACGTAGTATGATAAAGATAATTTTAATAGACATGATTCTCGTAATACGCAATTTATACCTAGAAGACGAAACTGCAGAAGCACCTATTGAATATCTATTTAACGTATAAAAGTAAAACTCATAACTGCGCCAATTTCTATTTTATTACTCATATCCTTAATTACAACTACTAATTTGTTATGATCTCTTTGGACGCTTTATAGACCTTAACTTATTACCGGTAGACGCTTCGGTGCGAGCGCTTCATTAGCCGTCACAGCAAATAGTACCAACATTTACGCATGACTGGCCTTTATTGGGCCCATATGAGGACATTGAACACATAAAGACTTACCCATAAGGACCCATAAAAAAACTCATATAGTTCTAACGGTGCAAACGAAGCTCATGTTACTCGTGGGTATTGCAGGTGAGTTTTATGGCTTGGATGTCCCGTTTATAGATCGTTCTTTAGCGTTATTTTCTTACGCGGTGCGTCCAGAGAATTGACTTGAATGAAGTCAATAGAATGTCAGTAAGGTGAATATTTCATATTTTACTTTAAAAACATTGATGTATTTATGAAACATGGACAGATGTTAGGGATCACGTTTAATGTTAGGTAAGTTAAGGTAAGGTGTTGAGCCTATTGCCGTGTACCGGGTACATTTCCAGACTTCGAGCCCGATTACCGACACGACTACCAAGGCAGTCAATAGAGGTTGTAGAGTATAATGTAGATACATATGTACCTGTTTATTAATTTTAAGTGTAGATTTTAATATGTAATTGGTTAGCTTGCTAATTTAAATTTGAAGATCTTGAAGATTTTTAGAACTTCGCAGATTTCTTAAATATTGAGGCGAATTATTGCTGCTCCATTCCCAACAGCAATACAATAGTTCAAAACACAGCGCTGACGCTTCCTAAGTAATAAGTGTTGTACCTTAAAGTAATAAGTGTTGTATTATTCACAACCTTTCTGAAGTTTTAAAGAAAACCGAATAAATTTCTTAATTCTGTTGGCAGCACTATGATAATTTTAGTTCCGAGTAAGATATTATTTAATGTTGTTTCATTAAGAGTAAGCGGTTGTAGATTATAATTATTTATTAACCAATAGACAGTACATATACCAGTTTCTCTAACAGCCTTCGAATTATTCCTTGGCGCTGCATTAAAGATGTGCGCGGTACATAGTGAGCATAGGTTAACATTACGTAATTAGGAAGGTCGTAACTGCTGAGGCTGCTGTCTTAAATGAGAAATAAGATTGGACAAAAAATTCTACCTTGTGAAATACCATAAAACATGTTTCTGACTCTTGGTTAGATAATCAGTGAAAAGTGCACGTGCTAGGCCTGTTATAAGTATACATGGAGAAGGAGAAGTGGGCTTTGCGGTCACAAATCATTTTTAAAAACTGGGATAACTTTACTCATCGCACTAAGGCTGAGAACTTCTAAACTATCGTATTTAATATTATAAAGTTGCTATTGCACTTGAATTAAATGTTATCTAAGCTAAAATTTACTGGGGTTGAAAGATTTCTCTAGTTTTTCAGCCGATGAGGTTAAAAGTATTTTAGGTTTGTTTGCGTCATGTAATTATATTTATAGCCGTCATATAAATATACCATCTTAACCGTGGGAGACTCGTAGGCTGATTTTATCAGAGCTGCTTTTGTAGTAGGGATCTATAATGAGCCGTTCATTGAAAGCGCCCCCATAAGTATTAATATCTAAAAATATATTAGGTATGATATCATAACATTTCGTTTAGCAATATTATTAATAAATTATATACATAATAAGTTGCTAAAGTACATGGATTCTATACGATTGTGTTCTTATACAAAACATTCTTCGAGTTCTCAAATTACATGTCGATATTATGCAGAATTCTTGAAATAGATGCAATTATTTGAGAATACTTATATTCATCAGTCACAAAAAAGAGCAACGGAACCATCTTGTTTCCATATCAATTTATACACGCTAGTTTCAAAACAATAAAGCATTGAACATATCTCTACCTACTGGAGAAGCAAATCTCTGACCTAGCTTATTTTGAGATGCATTGTAGAAATTAAAATCTGGACCCGCTCCTACAACAATGGTCGAGGAAAGAACAATTGTCTATGAACAAAACATTTCGCATTCAAATACGCGCTGCTGAATTCTAGGGGGCATTTCCCATATACCCCCTTTACATTGTTATTGACGTTTTCGTTTAGTGATTTGTGTGTCGACGATTTTCTCCGATTCGTATCTATTCATAGAGCGCCTGCCAGAGGAGAACTCTAGCCTGACGTGGCAAAAAACAAAATCTCACGACGACACTTTTAAATATATTTTGCCAAGATCCATATAAATTCTAATGTACAGGTTGGACTCAACTTTTACAAAAATTGAAACTACATGATGTACAGCAAAGTGTATTAAGAAAGTACATCCTGACGTCATCGTGTTACTTAATTACAGTTACCGCCAAAACAGATTTGGCTTTTCTCATCCGGTCCCCTTCCCTTTCATTCGGAACAAGGTTCCATTGTTACAATAATAATTTAGTGACAAAAACCCCTGGAAATATATCCTAAGCTTCTCGACTGAATCGTTTGATAGTCGACTTTACGGCCGTTTTAACGCACGGAGTAGTACTAACTGTACGTGGTTCGCTCACAAAGTCTTCTTTTTAGGGCTCTCTTAATAGAAATGGACCGGTTCGCATCAACAGCAGCAATGAATAGACCACGGCGATGATTGATGGGAATCGTTTAGTTTCCTTTTGTGGTCTGTCCAAGTCACCTTTTTGTAATTGAAAAAACTTGCTTGCAATTGTACCTAAGATTTTATCTTTGCCTTTAGTTGCAACAAAGTATTCACACAAAACCAATGGATACTGTTCCAATATAATGGTTTCGTTATTCCAAATTCTTTTTACCTTTTAAATATAAATCCGTCCCTGAAATTGGAAAAAAAATATACGGTATATGTATGATACTAATAATAGCAGTTTTAACAATAAACTAAAATAAACTAAAAAAAAAATTTTCCGTACTTTCCTTGACCTTAATATCTGACTCTTAGTTAAAATATAAAACCTGCATCGTCATGAATGAAATGATCAAATTTTTTCTTAAAATGTATTTTTTGTTTCTTATCAGAACGCTTCATTCACGATTAGATTCATTAGGCAGTAGAACATGTATACAGGTTGCCCAGGGCGGTAACACCACTACAACTAATTCTACCATAAAGAAATTATTGTTAAAACAATTTATGGATCGGCCTGTAGGGCGTGGTTGCTGGTCTACTTTAATAAAAAATGCAACCATCTCAGCCGTCTGGAGTGGTAATTCGATTATCATCAACGATGAACAGAACAGTTGTTTAGTATTACTAACTACATTCATACCATCATTTAGATACTATCTGAGCCAATGTTACTATTAGTAAATCACGTAACATCAAGCCAGTAATCCCCCTAGAAGTAAGCAATTAATAATCAATACTAAGTAGTGGAATGAAATCTTCACACAGTCCTGTTGGTGGTCGTACGCTTGCTCGTCTGCTAATCTTTTTACTTTCAAAAGTATTTCTGTGAAACATATGAAGATTGAACTGTTCAAAGTTTTGTACTTGTATACTTGTTCTTTTCGAATTACAAATCTGTCTTTGCACTTTTATTGGACTGTTGCTGAAGCAGTTTGTCATGGTTTACGTTCGTAAAGCAATTCTGACCTACTTTTACCGTTCCGTATCAGTTCAAGTTAAAACTTTTCAAATTTATTCTCGTCGATGACTTAGTTGTTTATGCGTGTTACAAGGAAAAGAAAGGAAATTGTGACGTAATTAGCGAATACGCATTTTGTATGAGTCATTTCTGAGTACCCTTTTGACTTTTACAAATCCTCCACTTATCCACATTGAGTGTCCTAGAAACTCCCAATGATTATTAGCTGCTATAGTTGCTAGTGCATTTGTCCGGTGACTAAATTTCGAATCGAAAATGTTATCTAAAAAGCAATATATGAAATAAATACTGCACTTGAGGAAATATTTATGTGTAACAAAATCATTTCTACTGTACTTAATGTTACAGGTAACGCTTGAAATAGCAGTAGTAACGCCTATATAGCGCGTTCAAGACATGTTGACTTTATTTTAAACCAAAGTTTAATAAAATGTTGGACTGAAGATAATTTGTTTTGTTATTTGCAATGATATTAAGTATCTTGTCGTTAAACTGTTTATCGGCTTCCATTGTTAGTTTTGTTTTCAGTATCATATCTTTAGCTTTTTATTGGATGATATTGTTATTATAAAAATTTTCTTGCTCTACAATATAACTGATTAGGTAAAGACGTGTATAATCATTTGATAGTCGCATACGCTATAAAAATACGCATTAACATTATGTATGACAAAATACATCGATATTATGATCTCATTATGCAAAGATACATATAATTTTTATTTAAAATCTGGTATTTATTTAAATATCCACTTTTTTTGCTCACGTAAGACTTAAGCAATATATAGAACCTTGATCTTTAACCATTTATCGATCTACTTGCAGTGAGAAATCTTAAGCCTGCCTGCCATGTTAGTCGAGTATGGCTTAGTAGTTTTTGTAAAACCTTTAGATAACAAAATAAAAAATGAATGTGTATAGTTTTGCACGTTAGCTTTTTTCGTTATAAGAAATGATATTTGATTTTAAAAACGCTCATTCTTGTACAAATTCAAAATAAGCCCAGCCTCTCAGATTGAAAGGCTGAAATATAAACTAATATCACAAAATCCGCTATCACAAAATATACTTTGTAAAACATAAATGTGTAGGATAAGCCAATAAAATGTATGTAAATTAATTAAACTTGGCGGTGTCTACTCGCCACTTGAGGCGAAAACAGATCTGTTAATGAATTCAACTGGTACAGCGATGCTGTGTTAGTTTGGAAAAATATTACTTCGTAACTGCAAAGTTAGCCACTGGACGCTAACAAAGCTGGTAACCAAAAGATAGAATGTGTTCACGTACGGTGTGTATGGAACTTAACATGTTTTAAGTACACCTGCACTGGTAGGTCTCGCGTCTACCAAGTTTAAACTTCATCTTCGAGTTATGAAGACGGATCACAATTAAGTTGGTTTGCTGGTTCGAATTTAATTCTGCTAATTAACCATCCGTGTTTCGATGTTGTTTCTTAACAGAATCGTATATACATATAAATATATCGGGTTTATGTATGCTTGGATACATAAAAGGGGTCTTCCTTAGTTTAAAAGTATCCGGGGTGCCTCATTAGGAGTTTCAGTAACGGGGGACAAGAGAAGATAGTGGAAGAGCTGATAGTGGTAGCTTTTTCTTAACAAACCCGAATATTGTACTTATAAGAGTTTGACAAGTACCTATATCCGCTGTACAGCGGCGCCATCTCTTGTAGAGCGATGAAAGATTGCTACAGTCTAATGGTAACGTATAAAATAAACCGTACAATGTTTACACATTAATTAATTTTTAGTAATGTAAGTACTGGTGTAAAGTATATATATGTTTTTTTTTACAATAATGACTTCAAAGGTTTAAAAGAAATTTTAAATAAATAGAATATTGATTGTCTACGATTATCATCGTTGTTAAGAATGAAATGGTGTCTTATAACAATATAAGCTTCGCTACATGTAACAGCGAAATGAACTCCGCCCGGGTCCGTTATCCGTTAAGTCGGGTCAATTAATGACCGGTACCGTTGCAGCTTCGCGCGCGCATCTCGAGCCGACGGTACATGCAGGTACATATATCATTGTATCGACGATAATAAATATATTAATTTATTATCTCTCGAACGTTTCAATGTCGTCTAATAGCATTTTACGGAGACGACTTTGTAGTTAAATTTAAGTATGTAAGTATTGTTTGGTTCGATTTTAAAGTAGGTGGCGTTGTATGTCTCAAAGTATAGGTTGTACTAAAAATACTCTAGCAAATGGATTGGTCTTCGTGTGTTAAATTGAAAAATATTAATGGAGACAACGATTTATGTTATTCGAATGACAATGTTATTCGAATCATTATTGAAAGTATATGTAGATAATTCAAATGACAATGTTATTCGAATCATTATTGAAAGTATATGTAGATAATTCTTTAAAGAATTTCAGGTGTAAAGATTTTATTTACAAATTTCTGTGATTCTCTACGGAAAATGAAGGAGTAAAAACAAAAACAAAATCTGCTTTCAAATTAAAAGTTCGATTTATGTCGAATTTTATACATACGGACGGATAACGTAAATTTTTATTGCGGTTCAGTCTCTTAATTTCTAATAATATTAACGCAGCGTCGTTGGTAGAGGGGGATTACAAAAAGCATAGAATTATTTAGTTTTCAACAATCAGTTGAAAATAAATAAATGTTTTGAAATATCATCAGATATTGTTAGACGTTAGAGTTTACACCATGGTTACGGTCTCACCGGTCCACCAGAGCCACTAACCACTAGACCATATGACCAATTAAATGTGGACACTGGATGGAAATCTGAAAAAGAAAAGTTTAATAAGATAAAACCTATAAGAAAATGAAATAAAAAAGAAACCGCCCAGGGTCTGTTTACACGTACAAGAAATTCAAGATATTCTCAAAACGAACATAATTTTAAAGGCCGCGAAACTTCTGCTTATTTAATTACTAAACGTTATTTCACAATTATTATTAGTACAGCGATTCAGCTTAGTGGTCGCCTAGCAACACTCATATCTCACACGCACAACCTGTTAGTGACAAAGCCTCTCAACATAAATGTCAAAGCTACATTTCTGTGCACATCCTGTATAACACTACCGAATTGTAAATGTCCGCGACCTTATAAACCGCCAGTTGTGCGACATTTTTACCCCGAAATGTCAACGAACCGTTTTTATTGCGAACCGTCCTTTTTTTGTCACCATTACATTGAATAAATTTATGCACGTCTCCCGCCGATCGCTAATTAGGAGTCACAGCTTATGAATTGTATTACGTGTATTCTATATGCAAACGCAATACTTGAAGGTCATCAACATTTCAGTTTTGTTTGAAGTGACGTTTAATATTTGGAACGATTTTCAACTTTGCTGTATCGTACATAGGAATATATATTGATGTAGTTATTATTGGCATTGTGATTTGCAAGTCAGATTACGTTTAATTTCTGGTTCTGCATTTTTTTGTTGAGATTAACACTCATTTATCTATTGCTCGACGAATGGAATGCAGGCGAGTTGCTCTACGTGTAATTAATCGCTTCATTTCAATAAGCTTAGCCTGTTTTATGTTAATACCACGGTTTGTTGTGAAATGAGACATATTTATTACGGCAATCTTCCCTTAACCCGCATACATTTGATCAAATGTTCTAGAAAAGTGTATTATTACCTAAAGTCGCGTTATTACCTAAAGTAGGATAACATTTTTTTTTTATGTTTTTACAATTACTGTTAAAGGAAATATGTATATTACAAAAAATATATATTAAATTTCGAGTTTGTTTTGAGTTTTTGAGCGTTCTTTGCAATCATTTTGGTTGATTCAAATAACATTTTTACCGAGGCCGCAAATTCAAATTCCGAGCGACGGTGGCACAGAAAGCGGGGCGTTCGAGCGTCGTATTGAGTGTGCATCATCGCGTACACAGTGCACTTAATTATTTTACACCGTAGCTGAGAATTTAATATGCTGATGAGTTTTTGAATAGTTGAGTATGTATTTGAAAGCACTTTACAAACCTTCAATACAAGTTTATACATATAAAGATATTGAAAGGAAAATGGATATTCGTTTTTCTTTAGTATTCCGAAAATATAAACTGAATGTCAATCTGTTTAATCAGTAAAAATATATATGTATGTACCGCTCGTGGTACGTGGTAGGTCTATGTGGATTTACACTGATGTGATGTTCTATGTAGATCATATTAAATGTTATTCCCATCACTAAATTATTCTCGAAGCGCCTAAGTCCTAGCTAAGATCGTGCAATAACCTTTTCCATTAAACGTGGCATACGGAAAAATTAGACACACCTGTTGGTCATCGTCGAGTACAGGCTCGTGGCAACACGAGCGGTAATCCATGCGTTGGCACATTCTATCGCGTCTTTCGAAGACCGACGTCATCGTCATTCTTCGTGACTACCTGTAATAGACTCGTGCATATATAGTTAATACATATATGTACTATGCGCACATCAAAACACTAACGCGGACCAAACGTTCTATTAAATGCACTTTGAAGTGTCGAGAAACCTTTTAGCGTGTATGCTATTACAAGGTATCGCTCTCAAAGACACCGAAACACCCATATCCACGTTTCAAAGTAAACCCTCACACTAGTGTGTATGTTAAAAGCGCATCTTGGCCGAACCTGAACCCGATCGCTTCCAATATATGGCAATATTGATTTTTAGCAGCGCCGTCTTCCCCACCTAACATTTAGTCGAGCAAACACGGGGATTCAATTTTATTGAATGTCATGTTATTTGGATACCAAATTTTCCTGAAAGATCGCAATTATTCCACCATCTTTCGCTTATTAACTCCACCGGTTCGTCGCGTATCAATCAGGTCGTCGGTGCATTTAGAGATGGGCCAGACTATACTGTGTTATTTAGTGTTTAGAAGTCGTCATTAGAAATATA